>CM044549.2:5767395-5887395 GCA_024416835.2 Perccottus glenii | reverse complement strand
GTCCAAATCCAGTTATAATAAGTCTTAACCAATCAAGGTCCTAAAGCAGGGGTACTCAACAGGCGGACCGCGGTCCGGAACCGGACCTCGAGAGGCTTTGATCCGGACCGGAAGACATTTTCTATAATTACAAACGCATTGTGTAAAACATATTTTTGAACCGGCACTTCTAGGACAGCTATGTACACATACATGGGTCCTCAGGTTACTATGGTTACAGACACAGCCTGTTTAGTTTAGCCTGATAATAAGTTAGAAACAACTAAAATCAAAAAGTTGAGTCCGCTGCGATGACAAAACATTACAAACCTTCACTCACGTTATGGACGGACAGGGAACGTTTATTTTATCAGAAAAATAAAGCTCCTAAGCTCTGTGTCTATCCTCCAGTCCAGGCTGCTGTTATAATCACAGAATGAATCCAGAACTGAACCAGGACTGGACCTTTATCATGTCAGGATTAAAAAGACTCTAGTTGTTCATGTGTCTGTCAACTCCTTTATTCTGTTAAGCTATTGACTCGTTTGTCTTTTATATTTGATCTATTTTAAACTTACAAACAACGTGAGTAATTAGCTTGTGCTATTCACGATCATTTAAACCCAACACATGTTCATTTGAATGATTTAAAACAGAAAATGTGTGAAAGGAGGGTTTGGAGATGAGTGACACAGGTTTAGTCTTCCTTAAGTTGTGTCAGTTTCTGTGTGAATCCTAAATCCTGTTACAGAACTAATCATAAGCATTTTAATTAAAATGTTAGCCCAATACAGGAAATAAATCTTTGTTTTCTGATTTTGAACATAATTGGCAACAACTAATGCTAAAGAAATGCTTGTTTTCAGAGGAATGACAATAGAAAGAGATGAATTATCGACTGCATCTTTATCATATTTGTTTAACAAATATGTTTTAGCTTGAGTTGATGGTTTTGTGTTTCAAATATTCTCACACAGTTATGAAGGAGTATTAAAGGCATAATATGAAGGATTCCAGGCTGTTGTCAATAAACAACCAGGTCCTGAGCCTTTTTAAGCTCTTTTGATTTTGTAACATTTTCTTTTGTCTGTAAGCTGTGTTTGTTAAAGATAAAGATAAATGTCTTTATCCTTTATTTGATGTCTACATACAGACATGTAGACGTACAGAAAACAGGTGAGACAAGGTAATGACATGGAGCAAATGGAATCAAACCCAGGTCCATTGAATATGTGGAAGGTACACTTCCACAGTTTTATAAATGTTTTTGAAAGACTCCGCAGGTTGGTTGTTCCAAATATTTGGAGAACTAACCATAGACCTTCACATTCTTATGTGGTTTTGCCTAATTTGACAGATTGACAGGAAATGGGGTGAGAGAAGGTGGTATGTGCTCCTCCAGGTGAACCACTGATGTGCCCCTCGTGCAGTATCTGCTGATTTGGGTGCACTGTGTTCATGATGCCAGGGTTATTCATCCTTTTTCATGTTATGAACCAAAACAGACTAAGGCCCAAATATTTCACGGATAAAAAAATACCCAAGAATGATTTACATAAAATGTATTAAATATTGTTGGCAGATGACTATGATGTAAGTGTGAATAAACCTGGACTTTTAAATGTTGGAGTCAAGACCACACTGTCAAAGACGAGCCTGAAATCAGAGTGCCCTAAAACCAAGAGCAGTAAAAAAAAACGCTTGTGAACTAGTCAGTTGCTGTCTTAGTCTGAATTCTAAATTAGGCTAACACCAAGAAAAGATCAAGATATGCAACTGTTAACACACAGACTCATCATTAGTGCTACATCATTCTTTTCTGTCTCGCTTGGTGGAAGAAGGGTTAAGGTAGTGTGTGTCAGACACAATAAGTCACCTGTTCTAAAACATTTAAAATCAATATTTAGTTTTGATCAGACACTCGCTCAAATCTTTGTGAGCGAGCAGGTAAACTAACACTTCTGTCTGATCAGAGGTGTCTCTAACAGACTGTACAGACTGAGGCTCTCACCATTAATACCTTAACTGAGGAACCTTTTTAAATTAATATTTGTATAAATAAGGGTTTCTGTGGAAATGTTTACTCTCTAAGGGGATTCAAAGCTTAAGTTTAGATCAACTTTGTTATTCCACGAGGGAAATTACTGGTGAGCAGCTCAGTGTTCTGTGTGTGTCCACAGAGACCCAACCGGACGCTGTGGGTGAGCAGTGCGCAGCCACTCCACCTGATCTCGGCTCTGTCTGATGATGGCTCGGCTTCTGGAGACCTGTTCTGGGACGATGGGGAGACCATGGACACTTATGAGAGGAATCTGTATGCATACATTCTCTTCAATGTGACGCAGGTACTCTCCTGTCTGTTTAGCCCCTGCCTCCTTCTTTCCTGTCTTTCATTCTGCTTCTGATTACCAGAATATTAGTTATTCATTTATTAAACAGTTTTCTTATCGGCTTATCCCTGTCCCGGGACGTTGTACACGCTACAAAAGAAAGCCTGCATTGTGCTTGCACCTCATCATGCAAACCCCAACAATATATATACCAAATTAAAGCTTAAAGTCTCATCTTTCAGACGATATAAACCATTTTAACACGTTACAACCACAGCGCCGACACCAAAGCCTTTTTTACAGACAAGCACAAAGATTTAGTTTGGACTTGTCTTACCTTTGACGGGTCTCTTGGACTGAAACTGCAACAAATCCACGTTAGCTTGGTGTCTTTCTGTCCGTAAAGGTCCAGGGAATAATATCCAGTAAAATAATTAGGCCCACAAGACATGTTATATCCTCCAAGGCTCAAAAACTGCAGAGAAGTATTTCCAACTTGAAATCAGCTGCAACATTTTTTGTCATTTCTTTTGATAATAAAAGCCATAAGTCCTTTCGAGACCGCGAAAAAAGCTACTAAAATGCTAACAGGAAGTGTTAGCCTTCGATTGACACCTTTTTCAGCCAATTCTGACGAGTTTAGACATGTTTATTGTGCTTTCACAGTCTTTTTTGAGTAAAAACTATGGCAAAACTTACAAAAATAATAAAATACTTGTTGGAGGATAACCTATGTATATTGTTTGCAGTATGTTTTTTATGTGTGGATATTATTCAAAAATATATATTTTGGCCCATAACGCTCATTTTGACTATTTTTTATGTAAATATGTCAATTTTATTGTGTTATTATAATGGAATATTAATTTTCATAACTAATAGAGTGATTATGTTTGTAAATACAGATTCCTCTAGATGTAAGCTTTCAGTAGAGCCCTCATTGATGCCTGTGGGTTGAAGCATTCAGAACTTATTGCACTTTTTCATACGTTTTCCAAATGTGTCCAATTTGGATAAATTTTGGATAAACTATGGTCCCTCTATAAAACGCATGGACCTACCAACATAAAAACTGGTGTAAAAAATTCATTTTTACAGATATTCCTTTCAAGTTTGAAATGTGAGTAGTCATCAAGTTATTATTTTAGCCCATAGTGTGTTTTAGTCCTCAACTACCTGCTGAAACCTTTATTTTCACTAAATATTTCAGGCGAGGACACAAAAAATAATATTCTCTGTGTGTTCCAAAGTGTATAAAATTGTATCAGTAGTACTTAGAGAGATTCTGACTGGGTGGGTTGTGGGTGAAACTAGAGGTTGTTACCTTTACAAAGAGCCCACACTTAAATTCCAGAGGGTTCAATAACAGCAATCATTTTAATTTGGAGAGGTCACATTAGACACAATACAGCCAAAATGACCCCTGAATACTAACAGGCTAAAGTCCACATCGTATGTTGTCAGTCTGTGCCTCAACTGCTGTGTGCATGTGTGTGTTGTACAGAATATGATGACCTCTCAGGTGCTGCATGACAACGTAGAGGCCACATACATCACTGTGGAGTCGGCCTCCTTCTATGGAGTCAAGACAGAACCTAGCACAGTGTGGGTGAACACTCAAGAAGCATTATTCACCTACAGAAACAACCAGGTACGCACTACAAGAAGTCAAAACTACATGAGAAAAGTCTAATAGAGGGGTAAAAGTCAAACGCTTACGTTATGTTGTAATGTGTTTATCTAAAGACAAGTGTCTGGTTTATACTAATTTAATTTAATAATTTAATTTGACTTAATAAATCTGTATCATAAAGAAGTGCTTATTTAAATGAATCTTCCTCTACACATTGATGTTAACAGGGACTACTCTATAGGAGCGTCTGTCATCTGTCCTGGTCCAGATTCACTTATTATAACTAATTAAATATTTCACAATAGTTAAAATGATTTGAACACTACCAAGTATGAATAAATAAATACATACAGTCAACTGAAACGGTACTAAAACATTATTTAAAAAGAGAAACGAAAAGTAGTCACACGTTCCTATTCCACCCGACTATGTATATCTAAATGCCTCACACTTATCGATATAAATATACACTCACCTAAAGGATTATTAGGAACACCTGTTCAATTTCTCATTAATGCAAGAATCTAATCAACCAATCACAGTGCAGTTGCTTCAGTGCATTTAGGGGTGTGGTCCTGGTCAAGACAATCTCCTGAACTCCAAACTGAATGTCAGAACGGGAAAGAAAGGTGATTTAAGCAGTTTTGAGCGTGGGCATGGTTGTTGGTGCCAGACGGGCCGGTCTGAGTATTTCACAATCTGCTCAGTTACTGGGATTTTCACACACAACCATTTCTAGGAATCATATACAAAGAATGGTGTGAAAAGGGAAAAACATCCAGTACACAGCAGTCCTGTGGGCGAAAATGCCTTGTTGATGCTAGAGGTCAGAGGAGAATGGGCCGACTGATTCAAGCTGATAGAAGAGCAACTTTGACTGAAATAACCACTTGTTACAACCGAGGTTTGCAGCAAAGCATTTGTAAAGCCACAACACGCACAACCTTGAGGCGGATGGGCTACAACAGCAGAAGACCCCACCGGGTACCACTCATCTCCACTACAAAAAGGAAAAAGAGGCTACAATTTGCACAAGCTCACCAAAATTGGACAGTTGAAGAGTGGAAAAATGTTGCCTGGTGTTACGGAGTTCTTTGAATATACAGGCGTAGTCAGAAATTGTGTGTCCAGGGTGTTTATTGTGCCAGTTCCAAAGTGCAACAAAAGTCCAAAAATGTGCCAATATTTACAGTGAGTAGTCCAATACCTCCAAAGATATACACAATAAGCAAGAATGTTTGCGTGTATGGTTGGAACGATGAACAAACACTTCCAAGTGTGCACCCTTGGTCGCATTACAACGGCAGGGAGGAGGAAAAAGAAAAGGCGTTAATTGCAACGTTACTTAATACATAAATGAACCGGGGTTAACGAGCGAATGAGTGAAAGCGTGTGTATGTGTAAGCCGTCGCACTGCCCGCGATCAGAGACGGACGTGCTCCGTCACACCTGGTCTGATGAGTCTCGATTTCTGTTGAGACATTCAGATGGTAGAGACTGAATTTAAATTTTGTTAAATATGGAGAATATAAATAATAAGACAATTGTCAAACAATTGTGTTTAATTTGTCAACACCATAATGACAACTCTCAAATGACCCTGGTCAAAAGTTTACACATACCCTGGTGATTTTGGCCTGATAACATACACACAAGTTGACTCGGATCTGTGGGAAAAGGCAATTGAACTGTATAAAACAGGAAAGGAATATGGATCACTGATGTTTTGGGGACGATCAGGAAACCTGGTCAAAAATGATGGCAAGATAAATGCAGCATGTCATAAGAAAATACTGGAGGAAAATTTGAACTCATCAGGCCGGAAGCTGTGCATAGGACATACCTGGAAGTTCCAACATGACAACTATCCAAAGCACAAGGCCAAGTTGATTGTTTGACAATAAATGGCTTCACCCAATCACTAACTATGAGTGTGTGTTATCATTCATATTCTCTGAAAAATGAAAATCACATATTCTGCCAGGGTATGAGCACACTTATGACACAACTGTACACTTTACAGGTAGTTGTTACAATATAGGGTGCATTTATCTGGTCCTTGGAAACTCAAAGTGTCAGAGTTAGAAAGTTATTCTTCTGACTTTGATGTGTTCCCGGAATTTGGACACCAAGATGAAAATGTGCTAATCTTATTTTTAAATAAGTTAATACAGTCCAAGTGTCAATTATTATTAGGAGTAGTTTAAGAAAAGGTAGGCCTAAAATAAAAAGTTAGTTAACGTATTTTAAAACCGCTTAATACCTAAATGAATAACTGTTTGTCTAAATAGCTTATATCATATTATCAAGTTATTAATGTGAAAACAGTTGAATGCACCAATAGACTTTGTTTGTGTATTTGAGATAGATAATCTAACCTCGAAGACCTGGCTTACCGCCCCCTGCTGGACTTTTAGCACCAAAACTCCCAGGCTTTTCCAGAAAAAAAACTCAATTTACACTCTCCAGTGTCTGCTTGTCATGGAATGAAACGGATAGAAACAGCTGCTTTATTCCACCACCGAGCCGTCTGTGTCTGACCGAACATGGCAGGCTCCAGGAGGAGATACACAGTAATAATAACTGTACAGGCAGGAAGAGACCAATGACAACAGACATGCAGGCACGTAGGTTTAAATAATTACCAAAGAAAGTTTATTGATGATTCCCTAGTCTGGTTACTAAAGAGTCTCAAGCTCATCCAAACTCCTTCTCCCAAATACTCCCCTATAAATCTCCCAGTTTAATGCTTAGCAGGCCTTTTTATAAAACACAAGATCCAGTGTTGTGGATATTTTTCTTTGGTTTAATCTCCAAGGATGTCCTTGAGCCCACACATATCGGCTCAAGGACTTAGGCCTGTGGCCGTGGGGCTCCCAACATTAATTTATTCTTAGATTTATTTTTTTTAGGCCCGAGCCGGTGATGACCGGGAGGGCCGGGCCTATTGTTTTTGCTCGGATTATTTTTTTTTTATTATTTTTTTTTTTTTATTGTCGACCTATGATCCTAAATTTGACCCAGTGAACATGAACGAAAAGTCATTTTTATTGGTCCCAGCCTTGAAGCCCGGCGAAAAATTTATGTATTTGAAGTCGCCGGGAAAAAAAAACGAAAAATGACTCAGTGGCGACCCCTAGAAAAGTCAAAATACATTGGGCCTATGGAAAGTGAAAGTAACTTTTTTCCAACGTAGAAAAATGAAACTTGGTACATCCATAGAACACCTCAGGGCAAACTGAAAAGTCAATGACAGCCACACCCTAAACTCAACAGGAAGTCCGCCATGTGGGGTGAAACGCAGCCACTAAAATCGCACTTTGCGCAGAAAGATGCAAATCATTGTGTTTTAATCTAAATGGCCCCAATTTTGGTGAGTATCATCTAGACACGTGTGCCAACTAAAGTTGTGACTTTGTTGTTGATATCTTATCGGGTATGGGTGTGGCAAGCCTGTAAGGAGGTGGCCATTTTTGAGAAAATAAAACATCTCTTAACTCTCAAACGCCTTCTCGGATCGAGTTGGACCCAAAAAGGCGTTTGTGCACATTCATGACCTGAACACAAAAATATGTAAATAAAAGGGTTATCTTTAGAAATGGCTCTCCAGCGCCCCCTACAAACTTATAATGGGACCCAAGAATTTAGTTTGTCATAGAGACATGAAATTTGGTACACACATCTCTTATGTCATGAGCATAAAAGCCAATGACAACCACCCCTATCTATAAATGTGTTGCCATAGCACGTCCCAAATATTTGGAAAAAGTCAATGGGAAGTGAAAATTTTAGTTTGTCGTAGGCAAATGAAATTGGTACACACATCCAGCATGGGCTTATGAACAAAAAGCCAATGGGGACCACACCCTATCACACACGGGAAGGCGGCCATTTTGAATTGAATATTTGGTCCGACTTAGAATACACCTCTTTTTAAAAACAACAAAAATAGCTGCTTCATTCCACAGACACCAAACTTGGGCAAAATGAGCTAAACACATGTATGTAAAATAGACAAGTGTTTTTCTGGACTTTTTGCTCGAGTTATATATTTTTATTATAATTCGTATATATTTTTTATTATAATTTTTCTGCAAAATGATCCTCAATTTGACCCAGTAAACCAACAACTAAAAGTCATTTTTATTGGTCCCAGACTTCAAGCTCGAAAAATTTATGTATTTGAAGTCCCGAAAAAAATATGAAAATGACTCAGTGGCGACCCCTAGAAAAGTCAAAATACATTGGTTCTATGGAAAATGAAAGTAAATTTTTCCAATGTAGAAATACAAAACTTGGTACATCCATAGGACACCTTAGGGCAAACAGAAAAGTTTATTACAGCCATACCGTAAACTCAACAGAAAATCTACTATGTTGGGTGGAATACATGACCACCTAAATCGTACACTTTGTGCTAAAGGGTTTTCATCTAAACAGCTCTAAATTTGCTTTAAAGCACGACATGCAATCCTCCGAATATATGTGTCCCCGCGGTCTCAAGGGAGGCGAGGGCCTTTATCGCCGCTTGCGGCTTTAATTTTGTTTTTCTTTTTGTTGCCCTGCTACTTCTTTGGCCCTCTCTCTAATCCTAACCCTAAACCTTAATACTTTCTGTACATTTCCAAGCCTGTGCCATATTCTAAAGCTGGATGTTTTGTGTGTTGTGTCCCAGCAGGTTTTAACTGTGGCAGAGCTCGGGCTGAACCTCAGTCAGAACTTCACCATCAGCTGGAAGTGACTGGAAGTGACAAACCCACACAAGAGTTTTAAAGTGAGAGTTCAGAACAGAGACCCACTGACACGGCTCTAGATAGCGTTCTGTGACAGGAGTGAAAAGCTTTGTTGTCACAATGTATGCAAAAGAGTTTGCCTCATTTTAAATTGGTCTTTTATTTGATGTTTTTCAGAAATGTACAATAAACCAAATGTATGATGTAAATGTTATATGATGCAATATATTGTTTGACTTGAATTATGATCTAATTTGCACTAATTGTAAATGTTTAGTTGAAAAATGCAGATACCTGCCTTTAATGTATCATTTCACTGTGAAACAGTCATATTTGTTTTTGTAAAGCTTCTGTCTGAATCTGACTGAGAAGCTGTAACAGATGAAAGTGTGTTACATGATCGATTCATAAAAAGGATTTTTATTTTGCTGGCTGATGATTGTCTGATAAAGATTTAATGTATGTATAATTCAGGATGATAATAAAGTGAAAATGTGAAAATTTGTTATTGAGCAGTTCTAAGGTGCATCGTCAAAATACTTTTTGCCCACTAAATAAAAAAGAAAAGGTCATCTGTCTTCTCCCACTTATCCAGCCGTCTAAGCAGAGACGCCCAGAATTCCCTCTCCCTAGACACTTCCTCCAGCTCTTCCAGGGGTACACTGAGGCATTACCAGGCCAGACGAAAGACATAGTCCCTCCAGCGTGTCCTAGGTCTTCCCCGGGGTCTCCTCCCGATGGGAATGCCGAAACACCTCCCTAGGGAGGCGTCCAAAACAGATGCCCGAGCCACCTCAGCTGGCTCCTCTCGATGTGGAGGAGCAGCGGCTCTACTTTGAGCTCCTCCCGAGTGACCGAGCTCCTCACCTTATCTCTAAGGGAGCGCCCCGCCACCCTGCGGAGAAAACTCATTTCGGCCGCTTGTATCCAGGATCTTGTTCTTTCGGTCATGACCCAAAGCTCATGACCATAGGTGAGAGTAGGAACGTAGATTGACTGGTAAATTGAGAGCTTTGCCTTACAGCTCAGCTCCTTCTTCACCACGACAGACCGGTACATCGACCGCATCACTGCAGAAGCTGCACCGATCCGTCTGTCAATCTCACGTTCCCTCCTTCCCTCACTCGTGAACAAGACCCCAAGATACTTTAACTCCTCCACTTGAGGCAGGATCTCTCCACCAACCTGAAGGGGACAAGCCACCCTTTTCCGAGTGAGAACCATGGTCTCAGACTTGGAGGTGCTGATCCTCATTCCAGCCGCTTCACACTCGGCCATCCCAGTTCAGCTGAAGGCCCTGGCTTGATGGAGCCAACAGGACAACCACATCTGTAAAAAACAGACAAAATCATGTGGTCCCCAAACCAGACTCCCTCCGGCCCACCATCCTTGTCAGCCAAGACAACATCCAGAGACTTGAGGTACTCGGGGGTGTATCTCATTCATCTCCAGTGCCTTGCCACCGAGAAGCTTGGGTCAGTGTAAATGCTGGCCATTTGAACAGTAGGCATTTAATGGCGTACTACAAGAACAGACATCTCTACAAAATAAAAGCTTGTACAAATACAGGGAGCAAGAGCGCAATATTTACCACTTGCTGTTAGCTCAATTCGAAATTAAATCTTCACTCATCCTCAATAAACAAACTTTACATTACAGAACACTTGTTTATTCATTCATTTTCTGCTGCGTTGTCCCGTTAGGGGTCGCGGGTGACTGGAGCCTATCCCAGCAGCTTTAGGCCTGGTACACCTGGTACACAGGGTTGACACTTGTTTATCTTATAAACAAACACTTAAGTCTCTCTAAGTGCTGAACATTTTCTGTGCAAAATCCTTTTAACTTTAGCTTAGTGGCTGGTGTGTCATCAGCTTGTGATCAAGCAGCCTCTTATTGTCCCAGACAGCTTCACACCATCACTCACTTAATGTTACCTTTCACACTGTTAATGCTGCTCTTACACTGCTCTCACAATTAACTAATGAGGCTAAAACTAAAAACGGGGTGCGTTCAGAAATTACATAGGACTAACATATTGAGCTCACTCAAATTAGCATCTGCTTGTTTGTTACTGTATACATTTGCCCACTAGGACAACAAAAAGGATTAAACAAAGAACCTCTGACATTATACAAATTAAATAAATCATACCTTTAAATTATTATTATATTATTTTTATCACATAATATTGACACAAAAATAGTGCCATACATGAGGGAATGTTTTCGGAGCACAGAGAGTGGTGGAGGATGTAGAGAGGAAGTTCCATGCATCGAGATTTCAGAAGTCCTGTAGGTTCACACTGCATTTTCGAATGCACATGACTTCTCCACACCTGTCTACCTCTAAAGCTCTATCAGCTTTGGGGACAGCGGGCGGGGCACATTCACCTGATCCAGAGCCCCGAGCCCCATCTGCTCGAACCACCAGTTTCTCTTTTATATAAGACAAAACATATAAAATATCCATTGTGTATATCACCCAGGTCTTTAGTTTTCCCCCTAAAAGGTAAATTTTGTGATGCCAAGTCAACATTCAAGATCCTCTTCAAGATAGCTTTATTTTTCTCAGTTTCTGACTCTATCACCTTTTGCAGCTGATAGTCAATGCCACTAACATCCAAAAATCTCCCAGATAATGCTTAGCAGGCCTTTTTATAAAACACAAGCAAAGGGCACTGCATCTTATCATGAAAGATCCAGTGTAGTGGAGCTGTATAACATTTTATGTTGCAGTCTCTATGTGCCTTATTGCTTTCATGTAATTGCAATTATGCAATTTATCATACATTCTGCTCCACTTTAGTGTTGACATTTTACACCCTCCTTGACTGCTCAGTGCACTATGGGAAAGCTTTTTTTGTTCATGGTGGAAAAGCACACATGGAATGCAATATATTGCATTAGTCTTTTTGCTATGTATGAACCATTCTCTCTTAATCTTTTCCCTGCCATTGGCTGTTGTTGTGTACTGCTGGTACCCTGGGAATGGTTTTCCTTGTCAAACCTGTGGCATCTAATGCTCTTCATCTTTTGCGGCACCTTTCATGACGATGTTGTCCCTGTCCTCATGAGTCATTTTTGCTGGCCACAAACCAGAGTCATCTGACATTCTATTCTCTTTCTCTGAATTCCCTTCATACATTGTGTAGTTCTCAACTACCACAATTTCTTCTGCGGACTCTGCTTTTTAACTTCCTGTTTCCTATCTCCTTCACGTGAAACTCCTGGTTCTGTAGAGTATGGATAACAAATAATTATATTCTTTGGCCAAATACTATATTATTAATAAAAAAATATTATTTGGATACTGTTTGGCACCCTATACATAGAATAATTACAATTAATGAACTGAACTTATGTATTTTTAAAAACATATTCAGATATTTGCATTGGTCAATTATTATAGTACCGGTGCATTTGTCCATTATTAGTAGGCCTATTCTTTTAATAAATAAAACAGTCACTATTTTTAACTGTGCAGCATTCTAAACAGACTTTAGGAAATAGACAAATCCTTGCTTTTTTTTATTGAAAATGTAAGACATCATTACATTGTAATGTAAATGTAAATTATTGTAATTTATTGTACATGGCATGCTGCCTTATATTTTCCAGTTTTCAGCTCTGCAACCTCGGTTTTGCACATTAAGCTAACCTTAATTTAAACCCCATTTGGCTGCTACATTCCCAGTGTTAGCAAACGCTAGTCTGTTATCATGAATATTACAAGCACAGAGGTCATACTTTAAATCCTACCTGTTGTCTTTCACCACACACTTGTTTATCTGCTGTCCCATACATCTCCTTTTCCCTCTGTCTTTTTCTATTTTTAGCCCCGACAGCTTTTTTTTTGCTTTATCCATCTTTCAAAGACAAATGTGTATGTATTGTGACGACTGTACATTCCTGCTCGCTCAGCGCGCTCACGGCGCCCCCGACAGCCACGCCCACTCGCGATATTCCATTATTATCCAAAATTCTATTTATGGAATCTAATGAGGGCGCCTAACCTGTTAGTCCTCTAAAATGTTATATAATATTGAGGAAATTCTGAAATGATTTAGAAATTCACAGCAGCAGCTGAGCTACATTTAGTAAATACCACAAAAAAATTCATTCATTCATTCATCAAAAAAGGTAATATATTTTTTTTATACCATCGCTTTGGAGCCCCCAAGGTGCTGCGCCCCTATGCGCCGCATATTGCGCTACTGACAAAAATCACATCCATTTGTCTCTCAGTTGTGATCCAAAGTACGACATACAATAACACTTAGACTAAATTCAATATATTTCAGGATATGGTGGTGAGGAGTACTGCACTACGTCAGCAGCGAGCACGAGTGGGCCTTCTGCAGATGCCAGCACGCTCCTCTGGATGAAGCTCTGACAAAGAGGTCAGGTTCTGCAGCACGAGGCCCTGTCACAGACTGGACTCCACAGACGTGTCTGAAGGATGTGGACAAGTGTCTTCTCTTTCAGTGAGACTATGAAACATTATTTTACTCACTGAAGTTTGTCTTGTTAGTATATGCCACAGCTGAATTTGTGACTAAGGAATATTTATTCAACATTATCAACACAATGACACAACAACATAATAATACTAATAATAATGTTTAGTTATTATTACAGCACTAAAGTGTCCACACAGGAAAGGTGACCAAAGACTACAGCTACATACCTCGGCTGCAGAGCAGAATTTTGGGGAATCATCTAAAGTCTCCAAGGGGACTCCCAAGAGGACAGATGACCCTCGGGCCCTTGGTCTTGTCTGACTGACTGACTGACTGACTGCTTGTTGTTCCATTTAAAAACAAAAATCAAAACTGGTTTAACACATATTTACTCCATCTCAAAAATACAGCACTTGCTTCTTTGACTACAATTTCTAAATAACCAGTTTCTTAAAAAAGGTATGCAACGTGTCTATGTTATGTATGTATTAAAATAAGTTGAAGAAAACTATTATTAACCACAGATTATATGATATCATACAGAAAAAAATCTAAATGATCAATTTTATATATATACACAACATACAGTTTATAATTACAAGGATATCTATTAATAATGTAGCAGTTTAGTACTATTGCTGTAGATGCATTTTTGAACAGTCTTGACAAAGATGACAAACATAGTGCTAAGTAAAGTAGGAGAATATAAGATAAAAAACATAGATATTGGTGTAAAAGTGAAATTTACCTGAATTAGAGCAGCAACCAGAGGGCGCCGATAACACAAGGACAGTGAAGGAGCAGCGATGCTAAGTTTAGCTCAGGTCTCTGTTGGAGCTTTGTCGCTGTCTGCAGGAGCGAGCACGTGGTCAATGAACAAGTGAGCCTCTGATTGGCTCACTGGTTACCATGCAAACGGGCACTCAACTCAGCTTATATGTCCAAATCGGGACTTCTGGCTCCATAAAATCAACATGGCGACCTTCATAACGGCTAAAAATGGCGCCAGAAAGAGCGTCAATTTCAAGGTTCGTAACGCTATGGGTGATGTTACACTCCTTATGTCCAGCACCTTCTACTGTCACTGGGACAGACGCTAAAGAAGCAGCAGGTGGAGAACAAGTGGTAAGTTGGATTTTCCCAGAGTTTACTCATTAAAGTAGGCAGATGGAAGAGGCTGAGGGTAACAGAGACAGGTGGAAGAGGCTGAGGGTAACAGAGGCAGATGGAAGAGGCTGAGGGTAACAGAGGCAGATGGAAGAGGCTGAGGGTAACAGAGGCAAGTGGAAGAGGCTGAGGGTAACAGAGGCAGATGGAAGAGGCTGAGGGTAACAGAGGCAGGTGGAAGAGGCTGAGGGTAAAAGAGGCAGATGGAAGAGGCTGAGGGTAACAGAGGCAGATGGAAGAGGCTGAGGGTAACAGAGACAGGTGGAAGAGGCTGAGGGTAACAGAGACAGGTGGAAGAGGCTGAGGGTAACAGAGACAGGTGGAAGAGGCTGAGGGTAACAGAGGCAGGTGGAAGAGGCTGAGGGTAACAGAGGCAGATGGAAGAGGCTGAGGGTAACAGAGGCAGGTGGAAGAGGCTGAGGGTAACAGAGGCAAATGGAAGAGGCTGAGGGTAACAGAGGCAAATGGAAGAGGCTGAGGGTAACAGAGGCAGGTGGAAGAGGTGAGGGTAACAGAGGCAAATGGAAGAGGCTGAGGGTAACAGAGGCAGGTGGAAGAGGCTGAGGGTAACAGAGGCAGATGGAAGAGGCTGAGGGTAACAGAGGCAGGTGGAAGAGGCTGAGGGTAACAGAGGCAGATGGAAGAGGCTGAGGGTAACAGAGACAGATGGAAGAGGCTGAGGGTAACAGAGGCAGATGGAAAAGGCTGAGGAAAAACAGGCCGGTGGAAGAGGCTGAGGCTCTTGCAGCTGTTCAGACAGATGACCACCAAGGAGCCATGTAACTGCAGTGGAGCTCTGTAAAAAACAGTAAGAGAAAGGGTGTGTGGGTTAACACCATTTACCTTTGCACAGGAGTGATTACAGTAGAAATATAAAACATTGGCATTATGGAGGAATGAAAAAGTAAATTTAAAGTAAATCCTTTTGTGCTTCTATTTTCAACTGATTTGTGTATGTAGAAAAAACTATTAAAATATGTATGTATGTAAATGTAGCTGAGCAAATATAATCATTACAGTGTGGCGACCCAGCTCTTGAACTTGCCGTTTAAGAGGGTTGTCTTGTGTTGAGTGGGCGGTTCGTCAGGTGTGGTCTACCTGAGAGAGGGGAGGGGCTTAGTTTGTATATATAAACCAGCCCGCCCTTTGCTCTCTCTCTCTCTCTCTCAGGTGAGCCACCATCTTGGTAAACCCTTTTTGTTTTCCTGGCATCTTACTACACCCATTACTATTACATCTTGACACACATTCATGCACCTCACTCACCACTGATTTCTTAAACTCTCACATTACCTTCATAATAATCAAATGACTTAATAAAGCAATTGGCAATTTACCTGTTCTGTCTGTGCCCTCTCTTTGTTGCTAACCTGAGCTAGTTGGTAACAAATGGGGGCTCGTTCCTTTTTGTCGTTCTACTAATAGTATTCAGTACTTTACTTGAGAATGTTTTGTTTGAGTAGGAACAAACAAACTGTTGGAGAAGAAAGTTTCACACAGTGAGAAGGTGGCTCAAGTAGTCTTAATCTTGGGTTCACACATTTCAGTAAGCTATTTGATTGGTGCAGCCATGGTTGTTTGGAAGGGGGAAAAGTTCCTGGTAGGCTTAAGAACGGGGCCCAGGAAACTGGACACGTTGGTTGGTTTTACGTGGGGAGTAAAGAGTCAGACAGATGTCAAATGGCAGACAAATGGTTTGGGATGATGTTAATAGGATAGAAAGGGCAGACGTCTGTAAGATGTTATGGCGATGTTCAGGAGGCGCTGGTGGAGTGAGCTGAGTGAGTGGCCTTGTCCTTGAGGGAGTGCAGGGAGTTTATATATTTTGATCTTCGGTAATTTACCCGGATCATAAGCCGCGCAGTAGCTCACAGGTCTGACTCTCGGTGTTGTTTACTCTTTTCACAGTCCATGCTGAGATGTTGAGTCAGCTCCTCGGACTTTACGTCTCTTTGATGTAATCCCTTTAGTCTGTCACTCACGTCACAGAAGTGGTTTTTGTTTTAGTTTGTTATTTTTGTACTGACATGTGGTTGGAGCAGTTGTCTCGGGTACACAGCCGTGACAGTGTAGGGGAGTCGCCAGCTTGCTGGTTGCTTGGCTGGGTCATTGGTAACTGTGTTTAAAACACCCACCACAAGTCTGGTATGAAGACTAGGGCCTGAGTTAGCTAGCTAGTTTCTGGCTAGGTAGTCAGCTAGTGGGGCTGCCTCCTTCCTTCAAGGCTGCAGGCACGTTAGGCCATTGGTGGTTATCTTATTGAAAATCCAGGGTGAATGCAGTATGAGTTCTGTTTTAGTGGTTTTTCTTCAGTTTTATTGTAGTCACTATTCAGCCATGAGGCTACACACACCTGTGTGGACATGGCATCGGTTGCTGACTTTTTTGAAAACCCAAGTGTGAGAGCTTTGAGAGCATTCAGTTAAAAGCAGTTGGTTGATCTAGCCTAACATTTTGACATTGTTTTCCCCAAACAATCCAGAAGAAATTTCATTTTTGACATTGTGAGGAAGGAGCTCAATGAGCAAGGTTTCTTTGAAGGCTCTAGTGAAAAAATAGAAGTCGTTTGTAGTCCTGGTACTTCTAAACTAGTATCCTTCTGGTGGGCTAGCATCTAATTTAACCTTTGAGCAACAGAAAGAACTGCTAATGTTACAGCATAAATATGCTTTGGCGTTTGAACGTGAGAGGGCCAAAGAACATAAATTTGAGCTTGAAAAGCTAAGAAATGAGACTCGGTTACGTGAGGAAGAGTTGAGATAGCAGATACAGAGTCTAGAGCGCTATAAGCTAGACCTCATCAGACCTCATGGTAAATTGAATGATCCAACTTTACCTGTCTTTCTAGAGCCTAGCCATCATTTTGATGTTTCTGTTAATCTAAGACTTCTGCCCAAGTTTTCAAAACAAGACCCTGACACTTTCTTTGTGCTTTTTGAGAGGTTGGCCGAAACAAGAAAGTGGTCCGATTCTGAACAGACTTTCTTATTGCAGTGTGTGCTTAGTGGGAAAGGTTAAATCTGCAGTGCTGAAGGCTTATGAAGCCTGTCAAGAGAACCAGTCTCATGTACAGTTTGCTCATGAGCTGGCAATTATGTTTAACCGATGGCAGTCTGCTTGTGAGACTGAAACGTATACTCAGTTGTGTGAGTTGATCTTATTGGAGCAAATTAAATCCACACTTCCTGAGCGAATATCCAACTACTTGAATGAACACAAGTCAAAGACTACATCTGAGGCAGCTGTCCTAGCTGATGAGTACATGTTGACATCTAAAGGTAACTGGAGACTCAAGGAGTCTCTCATGCTGTCATAAGAATTATGTAGAGGAGTCAGAGGCATCTGTTAAACCTGTAAATCGCGCTAAGCAGGATTCAAGTAAAATCTGTAACTATTGTTTAGGGTGTGGTCACTGGAAAAATGACTGTCCTGTATTAAAAGCTAAAACTAAAACGTTTCAAGGAAAGCATTTCCCTAAACCAGTTGCCCTGGCTGCCTCTGTTTCTCCAGCTGAGAAAGCCAAAGCTATTGCTGCAGTGAAGGCTCACCCCAGGTCTGAAGGTGAGATCCACGGACCTTGTCACGTTGTCATTTGATACTGACTGACAGTTGGTTGACTCGAGTTAACGGCCATGTGTCTTTAGCAGGCAGCAATTATAATTAGGCCCGAGCCGGTGATGGCCGGGAGGGCCTATTGTTTTTGCTCGGATTTTTTTTATTTTTTTTTTATCTTTATTGTGACCAAATGATCCTAAATTTGACCCAGTGAACATGCACAAAAAGTCATTTTTATTGGTCCCAGACTTCAAGCTCGGCAAAAATGGTATGTTTTGAAGTCGCGAAAAAAAACGAAAAATGACTCAGTGGCGACCCCTACAAAATCAAAATACATTGGGCCTATGGAAAGTGAAAGTAACTTTTTTCCAACGTAGAAAAATGAAACTTAGTACATCAATAGGACACCTCAGGGCAAACAGAAAAGTCTATGACAGCCACACCCTAAACTAAACAGGAAGTCCGCCATGTGGGGTGAAACGCATGGCCACTAAAATCGCACCCCTTGCGCAAGAAGATGCAAATCATTGTGTTTTAATTTAAATGGCCCCAAATTTGGTGAGTATCATCTAGACACGTGTGCCAACCAAAGTTGTGACTTTGTTGTTGATATCTTATCGGGTATGGGTGTAGCAAGCCTGTAACGAGGTGGCCATTTTTGTGAAAATAAAACGTCTCTTAACTCTCAAACGCCTTCTCGGATCGAGTTGGAACCAAAAAGGCGTTTGTGCACATTCATGACCTGAACACAAAGATATGTAAATAAAAGGGTTATCTTTAGAAATGGCTCTCCAGCGCCCCTACAAACTTATAATGGGACCCAAGAATTTAGTTTGTCATAGAAACATGAAATTTGGTACACACATCTCTTATGTCATGACGAGCATAAAAGCCAATGACAACCACCCCCTATCTATAAATGTGTTGCCATAGCAACGTTCCAAATATGTGGAAAAAGTCAATGGGAAGTGAAATTTTTAGTTTGTTGTAGGCAATTGAAACTTGGTACACATATCCACCATGGGCTTATGAACAAAAAGCCAATGGGGACCACACCCTATCACACACGGGAAGGCGGCCATTTTGAATTGAAAATTTGGTCCGACTTAGAATACACCTCTTTTTTTAAAAAACAACAAAAAATAGCTGCTTCATTCCACAGACACCAAACTTGGGCAAAATGAGCTAAACACATGTATGTAAATGAGACAAGTGTTTTTCTAGACTTTTTTGCTCGAGTTATATTTTTTTTTATTATAATTCGGTATATATTTTTTTATTATAATTTTTCTGCAAAATGATTCTCAATTTGACCCAGTAAACCAACAACTAAAAGTCATTTTTATTGGTCCCAGACTTCAAGCCGCGAAAAATATATGTATTTGAAGTCCCGAAAAAAATGAAAAATGACTCAGTGGCGACCCTAGAAAAGTCAAAATACATTGGGCCTATGGAAAGTGAAAGTAACTTTTTTCCAACGTAGAAAAATGAAACTTAGTACATCAATAGGACACCTCAGGGCAAACAGAAAAGTTTATTACAGCCATACCGTAAACTCAACAGGAAATCTACTATGTTGGGTGGAATGCGTGACCACCTAAATTGCACCCCTTGTGTCTAAAGGCTTTTCATCTAAACAGCTCCAAATTTGGTGAGTATCATCTAGACACGTGTGCCAAAAAGTTATCAATTTGTTTTTGATACATTTTTGGCTGTGGTCGTAATGAGTCTTTGAAGAGGCAGACATTTCTTTGGGAAATAAATGCCATTTCCCAATTGCCAGGATCCTTCCTTTAGAGGAGGCCCCTCCAGAGCCAAGACTAGAGTCTTAGTAAACTCCTCAGAATCCTTTGAAACTTGTTACCTTGTACTTTTAGACAGTAATATTTACATTTGCCTTTTTAAACAGGGAGCAAGCGATTCCTGAGTCATCTCAAATCTCCAGCCAGTACTTTGTTTTTCGCCTTAGCCCAAGCATAATCTATTATTTTCAAAGGTTCAGACAGCTCCAGGAAAACCAGGGATTGTGGGGCCTTTTAACTCTAAATTACAAGGTGGTGTAGCAGGCCCCAGCAGTAGCACAGGCCCGGTTATTTGACATTACCGTGAAGTTTACGATTTAAGGCACGAAATGCAATCCTCCGAGTGCATGTGTCTCCGCGGTCTCAAGGGAGGCGAGGGCCTTTATCGCCGCTTGCGGCTTAAAGGCCCTCGCCTCCCATATTTTTTTTTCGGGGACTTCAAATACATAAATTTTTGCCGGGCTTGAAGTCTGGGACCAATAAAAATGACTTTTAGTTGCACGTTTACTGGGTCAAATTGAAAATCATTTTTCAGAAAAATTATAATAAAAAAAATATATACCAAATTATAATAAAAAAAATATAACTCGAGCAAAAAAGTCTAGAAAAACGCCTGTCTATTTTACACACATGTGTTTAGCTCATTTTGCCCAAGTTTGGTGTCTGTGGAATGAAGCAGCTATTTTCTGTTGTTTTTTAAAAGAGAGGTTGTATTCTAAGTCGGTTCACATCTTCAATTTAAAATGGCCGCCTTCCCGTGTGTGATAAGGTGTGGTCCCCTTTGGCTTTTTTGTTCATAAGCCCATACTGGATGTGTGTTCCAAGTTTCATTTGCCTACGACAAACTAAAAATTTCAATTCCCATTGACTTTTTCCACATATTTGGGACGTTGCTATGGCAACACATTTATAGATAGGGGGTGGTTGTCATTGGCTTTTATGCTCCTCATGACATAGGAGATGTGTGTACCAAATTTCATGTCTCTATGACAAACTAAATTCTTGGGTCCCATTATAAGTTTGTAGGAGGCGCTGGAGAGCCATTTCTAAAGATAACCCTTTTATTTACATATCTTTGTGTTCAGGTCATGAATGTGCACAAACGCCTTTTTGGGTCCACCTTGATCTGAGAAGGCGTTTGAGAGTTAAGAGACGTTTTAGTTTCACAAAAATGGCCACCTCGTTACAGGCTTGCCACACCCATACCCGATAAGATATCAACAACAAAGTCACAACTTTGGTTGGCACACGTGTCTAGATGATACTCACCAAATTTGGGGCCATTTAGATTAAAACACAATGATTTGCGTCATTTTGCGCAAGGGGTGCGATTTTAGTGGCCATGCGTTTCACCCCACATGGCGGACTTCCTGTTGAGTTT
The DNA here is from genome assembly GCA_024416835.2 of Perccottus glenii. Lineage (NCBI taxonomy): Eukaryota > Metazoa > Chordata > Actinopteri > Gobiiformes > Odontobutidae > Perccottus > Perccottus glenii. Next base: position 5,866,356 of record CM044549.2, on the reverse strand, counting down.
AGAGTGTGGCTGTCATTGACTTTTCTGTTTGCACTGAGGTGTCCTATGGATGTACCAAGTTTCATTTTTCTACATTGGAATAAAGTTACTTTCACTTTCCATTGGCCCGATGTATTTTGACTTTTCTAGGGGTCGCCACTGAGTCATTTTTCGTATTTTTTTTTCGGGGACTTCAAATACATAAATTTTTCGCTGGGCTTGAAATCTGGGACCAATAAAAATGACTTTTAGTTGTACGTTTACTGGGTTAAATTGAGGATCATTTTGCAGAAAAATATGATAAAAAATATATACGAGTTATAATAAAAAAATATAACTCGAGCAAAAAAGTCTAGAAAAACACTTGTCTATTTTACATACATGTGTTTAGCTCATTTTGCCCAAGTTTGGTGTCTGTGGAATGAAGCAGCTTTTTCTGTGTACTTTTAAAAAGAGGTGTATTTTAAGTCGGTTCACATTTTCAATTCAAAATGGCTGCCTTCCTGTGTGTGATAGGGTGTGGTCCCCATTGGCTTTTTTGTTCATAAGCCCATGGTGGATGTGTGTACCAAGTTTTATTTGCCTACAACAAACTAAAAATTTCACTTCCCATTGACTTTTTTTACATTTTTTGGGACGTTGCTATGGCAACACATTTATAGATAGGGGGTGGTTGTCATTGGCTTTTATGCTCGTCATGACATAAGAGATGTGTGTACAAAATTTTATGTCTCTCTGACAAACTAAATTCTTGGGTCCCATTATAAGTTTGTAGGGGGCGCTGGAGAGCCATTTCTAAAGATAACCCTTTTATTTACATATCTTTGTGTTCAGGTCATGAATGTGCACAAACGCCTTTTTGGGTCCAACTCGATCCGAGAAGGCGTTTGAGAGTTAAGAGACATTTTATTTTCACAAAAATGGCCACCTCTTTACAGGCTTGCCACACCCATACCCGATAAGATATCAACAACAAAGTCACAACTTTGGTTGGCACACGTGTCTAGATGATACTCACCAAATTGGGGCCATTTAGATTAAAACACAATGATTTGCATCTTTCTGCGCAAGGGGTGCGATTTTAGTGGCCGCGCGTTTCACCCCACATGGTGGACTTCCTGTTAAGTTTAGGGTGTGACTGTCATTGACTTTTCTGTTTGCCCTGAGGTGTCCTATGGATGTACCAAGTTTCATTTATCTACGTTGGAAAAAAGTTACTTTCACTTTCCATAGGCCCAATGTATTTTGATTTTGTATGGGTCGCCACTGAGTCATTTTTCGTATTTTTTTTCGGCGCCTTCAAATACATCAATTTTTTGCCGGGCTTGAAGGCTGGGACCCATAAAAATGACTTTTTGTTCATGTTCACTGGGTCAAATTTAGGATCATAGGTGGAAAATAAAAATAAAAAATAATAAAATTAATTAAAGCCGCAAGCGGCGATAAAGGCCCTCGCCTCCCTTGAGACCGCGGGGACACATGCACTCGGAGGAGTGCATTTCGTGCTTTAAAGCGTAAACTTCATGGTAAAAGGATTCTGAGGAGTTTTCTAAGACTCTAGCCGTGGCTCTGGAGGGGCCTCCTCTAAAGGAAGGATCCTGGCAATTGGGAAATGGCATTTATTTACCAAAGGTTGCCTCTTCACAGACTCATTACGACCACAGCCACAAATGTATCAAAAAACAAATTGATAACTTTTTTGCACACGTGTCTAGATGATACTCACCAAATTTGGAGCTGTTTAGATGAAAAGCCTTTAGACACAAGGGGTGAGATTTAGGTGGTCACGCATTCCACCCAACATAGTAGATTTTCTGTTGAGTTTACGATATGGCTGTAATAAACTTTTCTGTTTGCCCTGAGGTGTCCTATGGATGTACCAAGTTTCATTTTTCTACGTTGGAAAAAAGTTACTTTCACTTTCCATAGGCCCAATGTATTTTGACTTTTCTAGGGAATTAGCCACTGAGTCATTTTTTTGTATTTTTTTTTCGGGGACTTCAAATACATAAATTTTTCGCTGGGCTTGAAATCTGGGACCAATAAAAATGACTTTTAGTTGTTCGTTTACTGGGTTAAATTGAGGATCATTTTGCAGAAAAAATATGATAAAAAAATATATACCGAATTATAATTTAAAAAAATATAACTCGAGCAAAAAAGTCTAGAAAAACGCTTGTCTCTTTTACATACATATGTTTAGCTCATTTTGCCCAAGTTTGGTGTCTGTGGAATGAAGCAGCTATTGTCTGTGTACTTTTAAAAAAGAGGTGTATTTTAAGTCGGTTCACATTTTCAATTCAAAATGGCCGCCTTCCCGTGTGTGATAGGGTGTGGTCTCCATTGGCTTTTTTGTTCATAAGCCCATGTTGGATGTGTGTACCAAGTTTCATTTGCCTACAACAAACTAAAAATTTCACTTCCCATTGACTTTTTTCACATTTTTGGGACGTTGCTATGGCAACACATTTACAGATAGGGGGTGGTTGTCATTGGCTTTTATGCTCGTCATGACATAAGAGATGTGTGTACCAAATGTTATGTCTCTATGACAAACTAAATTCTTGGGTCCCATTATAAGTTTGTAGGGGCGCTGGAGAGCCATTTCTAAAGATAACCCTTTTATTTACATATCTTTGTGTTCAGGTCATGAATGTGCACAAACGCCTTTTTGGGTCCAACTCGATCCGAGAAGGCGTTTGAGAGTTAAGAGACGTTTTATTTTCACAAAAATGGCCACCTCGTTACAGGGTTGCCACACCCATACCCGATAAGATATCAACAACAAAGTCACAACTTTGGTTGGCACACGTGTCTAGATGATACTCACCAAATTTGGGGCCATTTAGATTAAAACACAATGATTTGCATCTTTCTGCGCAAAGTGCGAATTTAGTGGCGCGCCTTTCACCCCACATGGCGGACTTCCTGTTGAGTTTAGGGTGTGACTGTCATTGACTTTTCAGTTTGCCCTGAGGTGTTCTATGGATATACCAAGTTTCATTTTTCTACGTTGGAAAAAGTTACTTTCACTTTCCATAGGCCCAATGTATTTTGACTTTTCTAGGGCCGCCACTGAGTCATTTTCGTATTTTTTTTTTGGGGACTTCAAATACATAAATTTTTCGCTGGGCTTGAAGGCTGGGACCAATAAAAATGACTTTTAGTTGTTCGTTTACTGGGTTAAATTGAGGATCATTTTGCAGAAAAATTATAATAAAAAATATATACCGAATTATAATAAAAAAAAATAAACTCGAGCAAAAAGTCTAGAAAAACACTTGTCTATTTACATACATGTGTTTAGCTCATTTTGCCCAAGTTTGGTGTCTGTGGAATGAAGCAGCTATTGTCTGTGTACTTTTAAAAAGAGTGTATTTTAAGTGGTTCACATTTTCCAATTCAAAATGGCCGCCTTCCCGTGTGTGATAGGGTGTGGTCCCCATTGGCTTTTTGTTCATAAGCCCATGGTGGATGTGTGTACCAAGTTTCATTTGCCTACAACAAACTAAAAATTTCACTTCCCATTGACTTTTTTCACATTTTTTGGGACGTTGCTATGGCAACATATTTATAGATAGGGGGTGGTTGTCATTGGCTTTTATGCTCGTCATGACATAAGAGATGTGTGTACCAAATTTTATGTCTCTATGACAAACTAAATTCTTGGGTCCCATTATAAGTTTGTAGGGGCGCTGGAGAGCCATTTCTAAAGATAACCCTTTTATTTACATATTTTTTTGTTCAGGTCATGAATGTGCACAAACGCCTTTTTGGGTCCAACTCGATCCGAGAAGGCGTTTGAGAGTTAAGAGACGTTTTATTTTCACAAAAATGGCCACCTCGTTACAGGCTTACCACACCCATACCCGATAAGATATCAAAAACAAAGTTACAACTTTGGTTGGCATATGTGTCTAGATGATACTCACCAAATTTGGGGCCATTTAGATTAAAACACAATGATTTGCATCTTTCTGCGCAAGGGGTGCGATTTTAGTGGCCGCGCGTTTCACCCCAGATGGCGGACTTCCTGTGTAGTTTAGGGTGTGGCTGTCATAGACTTTTATATTTGCCCTAAGGTGTCCTATGGATGTACCAAGTTTCATTTTTCTACGTTGGAAAAAAGTTACTTTCACTTTCCATAGGCCCAATGTATTTTGACTTTTCTAGGGGCCGCCACTGAGTCATTTTTCGTATTTTTTTTTCGGGGACTTCAAATACATAAATTTTTCGCCGGGCTTGAAGGCTGGGACCAATAAAAATGACTTTTTATTCATGTTCACTGGGTCAAATTTAGGATCATATGGGGAGAAGAAGAAAAAAAAAAAAAAAAAAAAATAATCCGAGCAAAAACAATAGGCCCTCCCTCCCAATAGGCCCTCCCCAATAGGCCCTTTGTTGTTGATAAGATATCAACAACAAAGTCACAACTTTGGTTGGCACATGTGTCTAGATGATACTCACCAAATTTGGGGCCATTTAGATTAAAACACAATGATTTGCATCTTTCTGCGCAAGGGGTGCGATTTTAGTGGCCGCGCGTTTCACCCCACATGGCGGACTTCCTGTTAAGTTTAGGGTGTGACTGTCAATGACTTTTCTGTTTGCCCTGAGGTGTCTTATGGATATACCAAGTTTCATTTTTCTACGTTGGAAAAAAGTTACTTTCACTTTCCATAGGCCCAATGTATTTTGATTTTGTAGGGGTCGCCACTGAGTCATTTTTCGTATTTTTTTTCCGGCGACTTCAAATACATAAATTTTTCGCCGGGCTTGAAGGCTGGGACAAATAAAATTGACTTTTCGTTCATGTTCACTGGGTCAAATTTAGGATTATAGGTGGAAAAGAAAAAAAAAAAAAAAAAAAAAAATCCGAGCAAAAACAATAGGCCCTCCCGGTCATCACCGGCTCGGGCCTAATAATAATAATAATTAAAGCCGCAGCGCGATAAAGGCCCCGCCTCCCTTGAAGGATTGCATGTCGTGCTTTAAAGCAAATTTGGAGCTGTTTAGATGAAAACCCTTTAGCACAAAGTGTACGATTTAGGTGGTCATGTATTCCACCCAACATAGTAGATTTTCTGTTGAGTTTACGGTATGGCTGTAATAAACTTTTCTGTTTGCCCTAAGGTGTCCTATGGATGTACCAAGTTTTGTATTTCTACATTGGAAAAATTTACTTTCATTTTCTATAGAACCAATGTATTTTGACTTTTCTAGGGTCGCCACTGAGTCATTTTTCATATTTTTTTGGGACTTGAAATACATAAATTTTTGCCGGGCTTGAAGTCTGTGACCAATAAAAATGACTTTTAGTTGCACGTTTACTGGGTCAAATTGAAAATCATTTTTCAGAAAAATTATAATAAAAAAATATATACCCAATTATAATAAAAAAAAATATAACTCGAGCAAAAAAGTCTAGAAAAACGCTTGTCTATTTTACATACATGTGTTTAGCTCATTTTGCCCAAGTTTGGTGTCTGTGGAATGAAGCAGCTATTGTCTGTGTACTTTTAAAAAAGAGGTGTATTTTAAGTCGGTTCACATTTTCAATTCAAAATGGCCGCCTTCCCGTGTGTGATAGGGTGTGGTCCCCATTGGCTTTTTTGTTCATAAGCCCATGGTGGATGTGTGTACCAAGTTTCATTTGCCTACAACAAACTAAAAATTTCACTTCCCATTGACTTTTTTCACATTTTTTGGGACGTTGCTATGGCAACATATTTATAGATAGGGGGTGGTTGTCATTGGCTTTTATGCTCGTCATGACATAAGAGATGTGTGTACCAAATTTTATGTCTCTATGACAAACTAAATTCTTGGGTCCCATTATAAGTTTGTAGGGGGCGCTGGAGAGCCATTTCTAAAGATAACCCTTTTATTTACATATTTTTTTGTTCAGGTCATGAATGTGCACAAACGCCTTTTTGGGTCCAACTCGATCCGAGAAGGCGTTTGAGAGTTAAGAGACGTTTTATTTTCACAAAAATGGCCACCTCGTTACAGGCTTACCACACCCATACCCGATAAGATATCAAAAACAAAGTTACAACTTTGGTTGGCATATGTGTCTAGATGATACTCACCAAATTTGGGGCCATTTAGATTAAAACACAATGATTTGCATCTTTCTGCGCAAGGGGTGCGATTTTAGTGGCCGCGCGTTTCACCCCAGATGGCGGACTTCCTGTGTAGTTTAGGGTGTGGCTGTCATAGACTTTTATATTTGCCCTAAGGTGTCCTATGGATGTACCAAGTTTCATTTTTCTACGTTGGAAAAAAGTTACTTTCACTTTCCATAGGCCCAATGTATTTTGACTTTTCTAGGGGCCGCCACTGAGTCATTTTTCGTATTTTTTTTTCGGGGACTTCAAATACATAAATTTTTCGCCGGGCTTGAAGGCTGGGACCAATAAAAATGACTTTTTGTTCATGTTCACTGGGTCAAATTTAGGATCATATGGGGAGAAGAAGAAAAAAAAAAAAAAATAAATAAATAATCCGAGCAAAAACAATAGGCCCTCCCGGTCTTACAACTTTGGTTGGCATATGTGTCTAGATGATACTCACCAAATTTGGGGCCATTTAGATTAAAACACAATGATTTGCATCTTTCTGCGCAAGGGGTGCAATTTTAGTGGCAAGATGGCGGACTTCCTGTGTAGTTTAGGGTGTGGCTGTCATAGACTTTATATTTGCCCTAAGGTGTCCTATGGATGTACCAAGTTTCATTTTTCTACGTTGGAAAAAAGTTACTTTCACTTTCCATAGGCCCAATGTATTTTGACTTTTCTAGGGGCCGCCACTGAGTCATTTTTCGTATTTTTTTTTCGGGGACTTCAAATACATAAATTTTTCGCCGGGCTTGAAGGCTGGGACCAATAAAAATGACTTTTTGTTCATGTTCACTGGGTCAAATTTAGGATCATATGGGGAGAAGAAGAAAAAAAAAATAAATAAAAAAATAAAAAATAATCCGAGCAAAAACAATAGGCCCTCCCTCCCAATAGGCCCTCCCCAATAGGCCCTTTGTTGTTGATAAGATATCAACAACAAAGTCACAACTTTGGTTGGCACATGTGTCTAGATGATACTCACCAAATTTGGGGCCATTTAGATTAAAACACAATGATTTGCATCTTTCTGCGCAAGTGCGATTTTAGTGGCCGCGTTTCACCCCACATGGCGGACTTCCTGTTAAGTTTAGGGTGTGACTGTCAATGACTTTTCTGTTTGCCCTGAGGTGTCTTATGGATATACCAAGTTTCATTTTTCTACGTTGGAAAAAAGTTACTTTCACTTTCCATAGGCCCAATGTATTTTGATTTTGTAGGGGTCGCCACTGAGTCATTTTTCGTATTTTTTTCCGCGACTTCAAATACATAAATTTTTGCGGGCTTGAAGGCTGGGACAAATAAAATTGACTTTTCGTTCATGTTCACTGGGTCAAATTTAGGATTATAGGTGGAAAAGAAAAAAAAAAAAAAAAAAAAAAATCCGAGCAAAAACAATAGGCCCTCCCGGTCATCACCGGCTCGGGCCTAATAATAATAATAATAATTAAAGCCGCAAGCGGCGATAAAGGCCCTCGCCTCCCTTGAGACCGCGGGGACACATATATTCGGAGGATTGCATGTCGTGCTTTAAAGCAAATTTGGAGCTGTTTAGATGAAAACCCTTTAGCACAAAGTGTACGATTTAGGTGGTCATGTATTCCACCCAACATAGTAGATTTTCTGTTGAGTTTACGGTATGGCTGTAATAAACTTTTCTGTTTGCCCTAAGGTGTCCTATGGATGTACCAAGTTTTGTATTTCTACATTGGAAAAATTTACTTTCATTTTCTATAGAACCAATGTATTTTGACTTTTCTAGGGGTCGCCACTGAGTCATTTTTCATATTTTTTTTTCGGGGACTTGAAATACATAAATTTTTGCCGGGCTTGAAGTCTGTGACCAATAAAAATGACTTTTAGTTGCACGTTTACTGGGTCAAATTGAAAATCATTTTCAGAAAAATTATAATAAAAAAATATATACCCAATTATAATAAAAAAAAATATAACTCGAGCAAAAAAGTCTAGAAAAACGCTTGTCTATTTTACATACATGTGTTTAGCTCATTTTGCCCAAGTTTGGTGTCTGTGGAATGAAGCAGCTATTGTCTGTGTACTTTTAAAAAAGAGGTGTATTTTAAGTCGGTTCACATTTTCAATTCAAAATGGCCGCCTTCCGTGTGTGATAGGGTGTGGTCCCCATTGGCTTTTTGTTCATAAGCCCATGGTGGATGTGTGTACCAAGTTTCATTTGCCTACAACAAACTAAAAATTTCACTTCCCATTGACTTTTTCACATTTTTGGGACGTTGCTATGGCAACATATTTATAGATAGGGGTGGTTGTCATTGGCTTTTATGCTCGTCATGACATAAGAGATGTGTGTACCAAATTTTATGTCTCTATGACAAACTAAATTCTTGGGTCCCATTATAAGTTTGTAGGGGCGCTGGAGAGCCATTTCTAAAGATAACCCTTTTATTTACATATTTTTTGTTCAGGTCATGAATGTGCACAAACGCCTTTTTGGGTCCAACTCGATCCGAGAAGGCGTTTGAGAGTTAAAGGACGTTTATTTTCACAAAAATGGCCACCTCGTTACAGGCTTACCACACCCATACCCGATAAGATATCAAAAACAAAGTTACAACTTTGGTTGGCATATGTGTCTAGATGATACTCACCAAATTTGGGGCCATTTAGATTAAAACACAATGATTTGCATCTTTCTGCGCAAAGTGCGATTTTAGTGGCCGCGCGTTTCACCCCAGATGGCGGACTTCCTGTGTAGTTTAGGGTGTGGCTGTCATAGACTTTTATATTTGCCCTAAGGTGTCCTATGGATGTACCAAGTTTCATTTTTCTACGTTGGAAAAAAGTTACTTTCACTTTCCATAGGCCCAATGTATTTTGACTTTTCTAGGGGCCGCCACTGAGTCATTTTTCGTATTTTTTTTTCGGGGACTTCAAATACATAAATTTTTCGCCGGGCTTGAAGGCTGGGACCAATAAAAATGACTTTTTGTTCATGTTCACTGGGTCAAATTTAGGATCATATGGGGAGAAGAAGAAAAATAAAAAAAAAAAAAAAAATAATCCGAGCAAAAACAATAGGCCCTCCCGGTCTTACAACTTTGGTTGGCATATGTGTCTAGATGATACTCACCAAATTTGGGGCCATTTAGATTAAAACACAATGATTTGCATCTTTCTGCAAAGTGCGATTTTAGTGGCACGTTTCACCCCAGATGGCGGACTTCCTGTGTAGTTTAGGGTGTGGCTGTCATAGACTTTTATATTTGCCCTAAGGTGTCCTATGGATGTACCAAGTTTCATTTTTCTACGTTGGAAAAAAGTTACTTTCACTTTCCATAGGCCCAATGTATTTTGACTTTTCTAGGGCCGCCACTGAGTCATTTTTCGTATTTTTTTCGGGACTTCAAATACATAAATTTTTCGCCGGGCTTGAAGGCTGGGACCAATAAAAATGACTTTTGTTCATGTTCACTGGGTCAAATTTAGGATCATAGTGTCGACAAGAAAGATAAAAAAAAAAAATCCGAGCAAAAACAGATAAAGGCCTCGCCTCCCTTGAGACAGCGGGGACACATGCACTTGGAGGAGTGCATTTCGTGCTTTAAAGCGTAAACTTCACGGTAAAAGGATTCTGAGGAGTTTTCTAAGACTCTAGCCGTGGCTCTGGAGGGGCCTCCTCTAAAGGAAGGATCCTGGCAATTGGGAAATGGCATTTATTTCCCAATAGTTGCCTCTTCACAGACTCATTCGACCACAGCCACAAATGTATCAAAAACAAATTGATAACTTTTTTTGCACACATGTCTAGATGATACTCACCAAATTTGGAGCTGTTTAGATAAAAGCCTTTAGACAGAAGGGGTGCGATTTAGGTGGTCACGCATTCCACCCAACATAGTAGATTTTCTGTTGAGTTTACGGTATGGCTGTAATAAACTTTTCTGTTTGCCCTAAGGTGTCCTATGGATGTACCAAGTTTCATTTTTCTACATTGGAAAAATGTACTTTCATTTTCCATAGAACCAATGTATTTTGACTTTTCTAGGGTCGCCACTGAGTCATTTTTCGTATTTTTTTCGGGACTTCAAATACATAAATTTTTCGCTGGGCTTGAAGTCTGGGACCAATAAAAATGACTTTTAGTTGCACGTTTACTGGGTCAAATTTAGGATCATTTTGCAAAAAAAATTTAATAAAAAATATATACCAAATTATAATTAAAAAAATATAACTCGAGCAAAAAAAGTCTAGAAAAACGCTTGTCTATTTTACATACATGTGTTTAGCTCATTTTGCCCAAGTTTGGTGTCTGTGGAATGAAGCAGCAATTGTATGTGTACTTTTAAAAAAGAGGTGTATTTTTAGTCGGTTCACATTTTCAATTCAAAATGGCCGCCTTCCCGTGTGTGATAGGGTGTGGTCCCCATTGGCTTTTATGTTCATAAGCCCATACTGGATGTGTGTACCAAGTTTCATTTGCCTACAACAAACTAAAATTTTCACCACACATTGACTTTTTCCACATATTTGGGATGTTGCTATGGCAACACATTTATAGATAGGGGTGGTTGTCATTGGCTTTTATGCTCGTCATGACATAAGAGATGTGTGTACCAAATTTTATGTCTCTATGACAAACTAAATTCTTGGGTCCCATTATAAGTTTGTAGGGGGCGCTGGAGAGCCATTTCTAAAGATAACCCTTTTATTTACATATTTTTGTGTTCAGGTCATGAATGTGCACAAACGCCTTTTTGGCTCCAACTCGATCCGAGAAGGCGTTTGAGAGTTAAGAGACATTTTATTTTCACAAAAATGGCCACCTCGTTACAGGCTTGCCACACCCATACCCGATAAGATATCAAAAACAAAGTCACAACTTTGGTTGGCACACGTGTCTAGATGATACTCACCAAATTTGGGGCCATTTAGATTAAAACACAATGATTTGCATCTTTTTGCGCAAGGGGTGCGATTTTAGTGGCCATGCGTTTCACCCCACATGGCGGACTTCCTGTTGAGTTTAGGGTGTGGCTGTCATTGACTTTTCTGTTTGCCCTGAGGCGTCCTATAGATCTACCGAGTTTTATTTTTCTACGTTGGAAAAAAATTACTTTCACTTTCCATAGGCCCGATGTATTTTGACTTTTCTAGGGGTCGCCACTGAGTCATTTTTCGTATTTTTTTTTCGTGGACTTCAAATACATAAATTTTTCGCTGGGCTTGAAGTCTGGGACCAATAAAAATTACTTTTAGTTGTACGTTTACTGGGTCAAATTGAGGATCATTTTGCAGAAAAATTATAATAAAAAAAAATATACCAAATTATAATATAATAAAATATAACTCGAGCAAAAAAGTCTAGAAAAACGCTTGTCTATTTTACATACATGTGTTTAGCTCATTTTGCCCAAGTTTGGTGTCTGTGGAATGAAGCAGCTATTTTCTGTGTTCTTTTAAAAAAGAGGTGTATTTTAAGTCGGTTCACATTTTCAATTCAATATGGCCGCCTTCCCGTGTGTGATAGGGTGTGGTCCCCATTGGCTTTTTTGTTCATAAGCCCATGCTGGATGTGTGTACCAAGTTTCATTTGCCTACGACAAACTAAAATTTTCACTTCCCATTGACTTTTTCCAAATATTTGGGACGTTGCTATGGCAACACATTTATAGATAGGGGGTGGTTGTCATTGGCTTTTATGCTCGTCATGACATAAGAGATGTGTGTACCAAATTTTATGTCTCTATGACAAACTAAATTCTTGGGTCCCATTATAAGTTTGCAGGGGGCGCTGGAGAGCCATTTCTAAAGATAACCCTTTTATTTACATATTTTTGTGTTCAGGTCATGAATGTGCACAAACGCCTTTGTGGGTCCAACTCGATCCGAGAAGCCGTTTGAGAGTTAAGAGACGTTTTATTTTCACAAAAATGGCCACCTCGTTACAGGCTTGCCACACCCATACCCGATAAGATATCAACAACAAAGTTACAACTTTGGTTGGCACACGTGTCTAGATGATACTCACCAAATTTGGGGCCATTTAGATTAAAACACAATGATTTGCATCTTTCTGCGCAAGGGGTGCGATTTTAGTGGCCGCGCGTTTCACCCCACATGGCGGACTTCCTGTTAAGTTTAGGGTGTGGCTGTCTTAGACTTTTCTGTTTGCCCTGAGGTGTGCTATAAATGAACCAAGTTTCATTTTTCTACGTTGGAAAAAAGTTACTTTCACTTTCCATAGGCCCAATGTATTTTGACTTTTCTAGGGGTCGCCACTGAGTCATTTTTTGTATAATTTTTCGGGGACTTCAAATACATAAATTGTTCGCCGGGCTTGAAATCTGGGACCAATAAAAATTACTTTTAGTTGTACGTTTACTAGGTTAAATTGAGGATCATTTTGCAGAAAAAATATTATAAAAAAAAATATATACTGAATTATAATAAAAAAATATATAACTCGAGCAAAAAAGTCTAGAAAAACACTTGTCTATTTTACATACATGTGTTTAGCTCATTTTGCCCAAGTTTGGTGTCTGTGGAATGAAGCAGCTTTTTTCTGTGTACTTTTAAAAAAGAGGTGTATTTTAAGTCGGACCAAATTTTCAATTCAAAATGGCCACCTTCCCGTGTGTGATAGGGTGTGGTCCCCATTGGCTTTTTTGTTCATAAGCCCATGCTGGATGTGTGTACCAAGTTTCATTTGCCTACGACAAAACTAAAATTTTCACTTCCCATTGACTTTTTCCAAATATTTGGGACGTTGCTATGGCAACACATTTATAGATAGGGGGTGGTTGTCATTGGCTTTTATGCTCGTCATGACATAAGAGATGTGTGTACCAAATTTTATGTCTCTATGACAAACTAAATTCTTGGGTCCCATTATAAGTTTGTAGGGGGCGCTGGAGAGCCATTTCTAAAGATAACCCTTTTATTTACATATTTTTGTGTTCAGGTCATGAATGTGCACAAACGCCTTTTGGGTCCAACTCGATCCGAGAAGGCGTTTGAGAGTTAAGAGACGTTTTATTTTCACAAAAATGGCCACCTCGTTACAGGCTTGCCACACCCATACCCGATAAGATATCAACAACAAAGTTACAACTTTGGTTGGCACACGTGTCTAGATGATACTCACCAAATTTGGGGCCATTTAGATTAAAACACAATGATTTGCATCTTTCTGCGCAAGGTGCGATTTTAGTGGCCGCTGCTTTCACCCCACATGGCGGACTTCCTGTTGAGTTTAGGGTGTGACTGTCATTGACTTTTCTGTTTGCCCTGAGGTGTACTATGGATATACCAAGTTTCATTTTTCTGTGTTGAAAAAAACTTACTTTCACTTTCCATAGGCCCAATGTATTTTGATTTTGTAGGGGTCGCCACTGAGTCATTTTTCGTATTTTTTTTTCGGCGACTTCAAAAACATACCATTTTTGTCGAGCTTGAAGTCTGGGACCAATAAAAATGACTTTTTGTGCATGTTCACTGGGTCAAATTTAGGATCATTTGGTCACAATAAAGATAGAGAAAGAAAAAAAAAAAAAAAAAATCCGAGCAAAACAATAGGCCCTCCCGCCATCACCGGCTCGGGCCTAATAATCTTTATTTTTATATAGCGCTTTTCCACCTACTGTAGTAGGCACTCAAAGCGTTTTACATACATTAAGATATTTACCAGTGTTACAGAACACTCACTGGAGGTAATGTAGGTTAAGTGTCTTGTCCAAGGACATAACAACAGTATGTGGGGGAGAGGGGGGATGTTATGATGTTTTGGGATGTTTCGAGCGGGGATCGAACCACTCACCCGCCTGTCGGAGGACGGCCGCTCTACCCACTGAGCTACTGCCGCCAAGGTCCCTTTTAACATTCTCAGAGATTCAGGGGCCCTCGACTCCTTCATCTCTGCCTCTGTTTTACCATTTTCCTCAAAATCCGCAACTGCTGGATTTGCAAAAGTCAGGGGCATGAGTTTGAATATATTGACTGTTCCATTACATAGTGTAATGTTGTCTTCTGACCTTGTCACTGAGGTGGTTGCTCTAGGGGTTTGTCCTAGCCTGCCTGTGGATGGAGTACAGGTTTCTTTGTCCACGCTGGAGATGAGAGTTCTCCAGCGTGTGTCGTGTACACAAGTACGAGTAACATTTGCAGCCAAATGTGCATTTTCTTTTGTCTGACTTTGCACAGTTGATTGTAGAACAAAAGTTGACATCTCTCTAACAGATCTATTCCTATAGGTTCAGTCCTTAGAGAATTTTAGAAGATGCCATTTCTGGTTACTGTCTGGATGAGAAAATGGTGAGAAAATGGCTTCCTCACCACAATTGTTTGGTTGGTGAGATCATCTTTCAAGTTCTAGTACCAGCTAAGTTTAGGAACAATGTTTTAAAGGCAGCTAATTGTAGTGTCGCAGGACACTTTGGTGTCAGTAAAAACCTATGACAAAGTGCTGTGTTACTTTTACTGGCCTAAACTCAAAAAAGATGTCTCTTCCCATGTTAGAACCTGTCACACTTGTCAGTTAACTGAGAAGCCCAACCAAGTTATAAAACCACTACCTTTGAGGCCTATTCCAACCGTTGGTCAACCTTTTGAACATCTTTTAATAAATGGTGCATGTGTTTGCTGACAGTAATGTGTTTAAATACGCGTTACCCAGCAGCTTTTCCTCTCATGAATATCACTACAAAATCTGTTATCAAAGCTTTGTCTCAATTCGTTTCTGTTTTAGGTATCCCTAAAGTGATACAAAGTGACCAGGGACAAACTTTACCTCTAAAACGTTTGCAGAGATTCTTAAACAGCTACAGGTCAAGCATGATAAGTCTACGCCATATCATCCAGAAAGTCAGGGAGCCATTAGACCCTGAAGTCTCTGCTGCGGGCTTACTGGGCTGAACTTGATCGTGACTGGGAGGAAGGTCTACCTTGGCTCATGCTGGTGTAAGGCTCATAGTAACAATAACATTGTTTTAAAATACTTGAAAAAATGGTTTTAACAGCTAAAAATGTATTTTGAGAAAACAGACACCCCACTAATTTTTTTAAGCATTACAATACTTACCTTACTGTCACAAGGGGGCGCACCAATAACAGGGGTTAGGACTCCAAGGGGCAGAACTGCAGAATAAACCCTGCAGTCAAATGATGCACAAGATGAAATCATCTGTCTCTTGTATTCTTTTCTCAGGTTGGTGTAAAGTTCGCAAAATCACATGAAAACAGTACAAGTGTTGGGATAAAACTTCCGAAATGTATCTGTGTAAATGTGAAGTAAAGTTGAAGTAAAATGACGTGGTAAAACACATGTGAACCTGTAGCTAATTTATGCTAAGCTAGCGGAGATTTGCAAGGTAACACCGTGAGAGAAAGCGGGTGTACTTTTGGTTACTTGTGTCTTTACCATTGATTTATTGTTATTTTACATACATGTAATGAATCTTAAAGCGCCTAATGTACAATGTACGCACAGATTAAGTTATAGTTCATGTGCAAGTGTAATTATCATTAGAGTCGCATGCTGATCCGCCATTTTGGAGTTGTGGTAATGTGTTAATAGACAAAATGTTATATGTCGTTTTGGTTATTGAAAGTGTGTAAATTTGAATACGTTGTTAAAAATAAGCTATATATGAAAGTAAAAGTAAAATGAATACAATTGTATTCTGGAAAATTTTACAAATAATAAAGATACTATAGAACAAGTTAATTGAACAAAATAACAATGTTCTATTGTGAAATGGAGAATAAACCCTGCAGTCAAATGATGCACAAGATTAAATCATTTGTCTCTTGTATTCTTTTCTCAGGGGCAACACTGGCAGCTAGAGAAGCTACCCAGTCCTATACACGGTTTAGCCCTAGTGAACTGGTGTTTGGCCATTCTGTACGGCTTTGATACAGAGTGACTGGATAAGTTCCCCTCCTCCCACCAACCTAATTGACTATGTCAATGGCTTTAAGAGGCGGTTGTATGAAGCTGGGAAAAAGGCAAAATTAAACTTAGAAATGTCTGAAAGTAAAATGAAGAAAATCTTTGATAACGCTGTGAAACTTGTTTTTGGCCCCAGTGATGAAGTTTTAGCCTTGTTGCCTGTTGTAAGTTCTCCTTTTCAGGCCAGATTCTCGGGTCCGTACACTGTTATTAAGCAGCATTAAGCATTTCTGACCAAAACTGCATGATTTCAACTCCTGAACGATGTAGAAAGTCACAGTTATGTCATATAAATCTGTTAAAACCATATTTTTCAAGGCATGAGAGTGAAGTTAAGCCAGGAGTATATGCTGTACCATTTAGTGAGCCATCTCCTTTACCTGGTGTGTCTCCAGAGGATGAGGGTGCCCCTGATGACTGTGTTTTGCAAGGACGACTTAAAAAGTCCCTTAAAAACTTGGGAAACTTATTGGGTCATTTGTCTGAGCTGAAGAAGGAACAGTTACAAGATTTAATTCTATCTTTCCCTTCTTTGTTTTCTGACTCTCCATCTTGCACCAATCTGATTGAACATGATATTGATGTAGGTGATGCTACAATGAAATGTCAACATTTTTATCAGACTTCCCCAGAAAAACAGGAGCAGTTGGAGAAAGAAGTACAGTACATGTTGGAGCATAATATAGCTGTCCCCTCGAACTCAAGTTGGGCTTCTCCCATAGATTGTATAAATATAGATGATATCCGCCCATTGGTCCCCTATTCACCAATATTGTCATTACGAATGGGCAATAAAATGCCCCCCCCCCAGAGTTGTCATGTAGTAAAAACTTAGCTCTAGAGACCGGAGCCATCTTTTGTACCAGGCTGTAAACATGAGTTTTACTCTTGTAAAGTCGCCATTGGGTTTCTCCTTATATTTCCGCTTTTGGAGCCTGCCCTCTGGTGGACGGAGGTATATCGCTGTATTTCGCTGTAAAATCACCGTATGGCGGCGCCCTTACACAAGGACCATTTTAGAGGTTCCATGGGAGAGGCTTGGCTTCTCCTTGCCTCTTGGTTAAAAAACATGACCAAACATTTAGAACCTGCACTGACTTCCGCAAAGTTAACAGGGTTACCAAACTTGACTTGTTTCCTCTTCCACTGCTAGACGATTGTGTTGACAAAGTAGGGTCTGCCAAATCTGTCAGCAAATTTGACCTGTTGAAAGGATATTGGTAGGTTCCCCTGTCAAAAAGGGCCCAGGAGTTTTCTGCTTTTATAACATCTTCTGGTTTGTACTTGTATACAGTGTTGCCCTTTGGATTAATAAATGCTTCAGCCACTTTTCAAAGGCTGATGAACTGTGTTGTTGCAGACCTACAGGGCTGTGCCGTCTATTTAGATGATGTGGTCATCTTTAGTGACACATGGGATTTGCATTTGCATCGAATTTATGCTTTGTTCAATCGTCTGTTGTGGGCTCATTGTGCTAATTATATTAATTTCCTTTGTAGTTTAGGCTGGACCGGAGAATTGTGGCACATGTTGATTGTGTAATTTTCATGTTGACCAGGTATGTTTCCTCTGCCCTTTTGAAAATCCCGTGTTGGGAAGAGTTTAGGCTGGACCGGAGAATTGTGGAACATGTTGATTGTGTTATTTTCATGTTGACCAGATTAAAGAGTCTTCGAACGATCACCTGTGTCCAGTGATTCACGAATGCACTATAAAAAATTAAAATCGACACATCGCAGAGTTGCACCGGTCACATATGCTTAAGTGGTAACCACAATAAAACTACTTTAATGAGTAACTTTGTGATAATCCACTAAATTACCACTCGTTCTCCAACTGCTACTTCTTTAGCGTCTGTTCTGAAGAGAGTGAAGAGGTCACGAGGCAGGTCTTTCTGGAAAGTGACCAATCACAGGAGGGCCCGTGCCTCTGTTGGGTCCCGCTCCTAATCTGAGCAAATCTTTCCTCTCACGAGCAGAATATCACATCAAGATGAGAGCGCATGAGCAAACAAGCCTCTCTCATGGAACCTATTAAGGGCCTTGAGTTAGGGGTGCCACTGCCACCATACAGCAATATACCTCTGAAATTTTCTTTGTTTTGCCTTCAGCTTAACTTTAGAATTATGCATAATTAAGGGAGGGGCAACTTTGATTGGCATGTGGGTGCTATTTCGAGCCTGGGCAGCTGCTAGGCCTGAGGATGCTAACGTCTGCTAGCACTGAGTGCTAGTTGTTAGCAGTGTCTTTTTTGCTGCTCAAAGAATGTAAAGAATGTAATCTCCATTTCATTGCCCTGTGGTAGTCCATTTTTACAATCATTGGAGCAAACTCACAAGTGAGCAGAGGACGTTCACGCGCGTGTGTGCTATTTTCTTGTGCATAGCTTTCAAAGTGTGTTAATATTAACGCATGTGAATTAAAATAAACTGCTTATGGTTGTATTTATTGCGTCTCTTGAGTTTTGTTATTATTTTGATGCCATAGACTTGTGTGACTTGTTGCTAAAGACTAGCTATAGTGTTCATGTAGCAACCATAGATAGTATAATTATGGATGATATCCGCCCATTGGTCCCCTATTCACCAATATTGTCATTACAAATGGGCAATAAAATGGCCGTTACATTCGGACTTTTTCCATGGTAAAACAATAGTTTTTAGATAGCATAAACAAACATATTAATCAAAAATTCACCCCCCCCAGAGTTGTCATGTAGTAAAAACTTAGCTCTAGAGACCGGAGCCATCTTTTGTATCAGGCTGTAAACATGAGTTTTACTCTTGTAAAGTCGCCATTGGGTTTCTCCTTATATTTCCGCTTTTGGAGCCTGCCCTCTGGTGGACGGAGGTATATCGCTGTATTTCGCTGTAAAATCACTGTATGGCGGCGCCCTTACACGACGACCATTTACGAGGTACCATGGGAGAGGCTTGGTAGCAACACAGCGCACCCGAGCAGCGACGGCGTCTGGTTTGAGGGTGGGACCGAACCTTTTCAAATTTAGGGGGAGTCTCGGATAATGGAAGCTATTTGTAATTTTATTTTGGAAAATGTAAATGTAAGAAATCATTGGATGAATTATAATGTTAAATGTAAATATAAGATCACCATTGTGTTAGTAAAGCGTATATATAAAAACAGTGGTGGCTGGCCTGAAGAGGGTGATAGGGCGCCGCCCTCCCTGATATAAACTATAAATAGAGAAATAGAAAAGTAAATAGGCCTAATAAAGGCCTAATCTAGCCAGGATTATATGTAAGTAATAGTATGTGATTAATATATTATTTTAAAAATTGTTCACAGTGTCTTTTGTGTGTCTGCATGTCACATTGAAGCTTGGTGAGCTGCTATAGGCGATGGAAATCACCCAGAGTACTATGAACACACAGATTTAGAGAAAAAAAAGACTGACGCAACATTAACCAATCAAACTGAGTGCCCAATGGGCGGTCAATTAAAAAAGTTACAGAAATTAATGTTGATTGAAGTTCTTATTGAGTGGACTAATCTAATATATGCAACTTTATTTGTATTTTTTAAGTGAATTGTTTTTTTCACTACAAACTTTAAATACAAACATTGTCAAATTCATTTTAAATAAAGATTTAAAAAATCTAAGAATAAAAAAATTAATTAAAGCCATAGCGGCGATAAAGGCCCTCGCCTCCTTGAGACCGGGGCACATGCACTCGGAGGATTGCATTTCGTGCTTTAAAGCGTAAACTTCACGGTAATGTCAAATAACCGGGCCTGTGCTACTGCTGGGGCCTGCTACACCACCTTGTAATTTAGAGTTAAAGGTCTCCACAATCCCTGGTTTTCCTGGGAGCTGTCTGAACCTTTGAAAATAATAGATTATGCTTGGGCTAAGGCGAGAAAAACAAAGTACTGGCTGGAGATTTGAGATGACTCAGGAATCGCTGCACCCCGTTAAAAGGCAAAATGTAAATATAACTTGTCTAAAAGTACAAGGTTACAAGTTTCAAAGGATTCTGAGGAGTTTTCTAAGACTCTAGCCGTGGCTCTGGAGGGGCCTCCTCTAAAGGAAGGATCCTGGCAATTGGGAAATGGCATTTATTTCCCAAAGAAATGGCTGCCTCTTTACAGACTCATTACGACCACAGCCACAAATGTATCAAAAAACAAATTGATAACTTTTTTGGCACTCGTGTCTAGATGATACTCACCAAATTTGGAGCTGTTTAGATGAAAAGCCTTTAGACACAAGGGGTGTGGTCACGCATTCCACCCAACATAGTAGATTTCCTGTTGAGTTTAGGGTGTGGCTGTAATAAACTTTTCTGTTGGCCCTGAGGTGTCCTATAGATGTACCAAGTTTTGTAATTCTACATTGGAAAAATATACTTTCATTTTCCATAGGCCCAATGTATTTTGACTTTTCTAGGGGTCGCCACTGAGTCATTTTTCATATTTTTTTTTCAGCGACTTCAAATACATAAATTTTTGCTGGGCTTGAAGTCTGGGACCAATAAAAATGACTTTTAGTTGTTGGTTTACTGGGTCAAATTGAGAATCATTTTGCAGAAAAATTATAATAAAAAATATATACGAATTATAATAAAAAAAATATAACTCGAGCAAAAAGTCTAGAAAAACACTTGTCTATTTTACATACATGTGTTTAGCTCATTTTGCCCAAGTTTGGTGTCTGTGGAATGAAGCAGCTATTTTTGTTGTTTTTAAAAAGAGGTGTATTCTAAGTCGGACCAAATTTTCAATTCAAAATGGCCGCCTTCCCGTGTGTGATAGGGTCTGGTCCCCATTGGCTTTTTGTTCATAAGCCCATGGTGGATGTGTGTACCAAGTTTCATTTGCCTACAAAAACTAAAAATTTCACTTCCCATTGACTTTTTACATTTTTGGGACGTTGCTATGGCAACACATTTATAGATAGGGGGTGGTTGTCATTGGCTTTTATGCTCGTCATGACATAAGAGATGTGTGTACCAAATTTTATGTCTCTATGACAAACTAAATTCTTGGGTCCCATTATAAGTTTGTAGGGGCGCTGGAGAGCCATTTCTAAAGATAACCCTTTTATTTACATATTTTTGTTCAGGTCATGAATGTGCACAAACGCCTTTTTGGGTCCAACTCGATCCGAGAAGGCGTTTGAGAGTTAAGAGACGTTTTATTTTCACAAAAATGGCCACCTCGTTACAGGCTTGCCACACCCATACCCAATAAGATATCAACAACAAAGTTACAACTTTGGTTGGCACATGTGTCTAGATGATACTCACCAAATTTGGGGCCATTTAGATTAAAACACAATGATTTGCATCTTTCTGCGCAAGTGCGATTTTAGTGGCGCTGCTTTCACCCATCATGGCGGACTTCCTGTTAAGTTTAGGGTGTGACTGTCATTGACTTTTCCGTTTGCCCTGAGGTGTCCTATGGATGTACCAAGTTTCATTTTTCTACGTTGGAAAAAAGTTACTTTCACTTTCCATAGGCCCAATGTATTTTGATTTTGTAGGGGTCGCTACTGAGTCATTTTTCGTATTTTTTTTTTCGGCAACTTCAAATACATAAATTTTTCGCCGGGCTTGAAGGCTGGGACCAATAAAAATGACTTTTCGTTCATGTTCACTGGGTCAAATTTAGGATCATAGGTGGAAAAGAAAAAAAAAAAAAATTATAAAAAAAAAAAAAAAAAATCCGAGCAAAAACAATAGGCCCTCCCGGTCATCACCGGCTCGGGCCTAATTAAAGCCGCAAGCGGCGATAAAGGCCCTCGCCTCCCTTGAGACCACGGGGACACATGCACTCGGAGGATTGCATTTCGTACTTTAAAGCGTAAATTGCCCGGTAAAAGGAATCTGAGGAGTTTTCTAAGACTCTAGCCTTGACTTTTCTAGGGGTCGCCACTGAGTCATTAGGCCCGAGCCGGTGATGACCGGGAGGGCCTATTGTTTTGCTCTGATTTTTTTATTTTTTTTTATTTTCCACCTATCATCCTAATTTTGACCCAGTGAGCATGAACGAAAAGTCATTTTTATTGGTCCCAGCCTTCATGCCCGGCGAAAAATTTATGTATTTGAAGTCGCCGAAAAAAAATTATGAAAAATGATTCAGTGGCGACCCCTACAAAATCAAAAGTGAAAGTAACTTTTTCCAACGTAGAAAAATGAAACTTGGTACATCCATAGGACACCTCAGGGCAAACAGAAAAGTCAATGACAGTCACACCCTAAACTTAACAGGAAGTCCGCCATGTGTGGTGAAACGCACGGCCACTAAAATCGCACCCCTTGCGCAGAAAGATGCAAATCATTGTGTTTTAATCAAAATGGCCCCAAATTTGGTAAGTATCATCTAGACACATGTGCCAACCAAAGTTGTGACTTTGTTTATGATATCTTATCGGGTATGGGTGTGGCAAGCCTGTAACGAGGTGGCCATTTTTGTGAAAATAAACGCTCTTAACTCTCAAACGCCTTCTCGGATCGAGTTGGACCTAAAAAGGCGTTCGTGCACATTCATGACCTGAACACAAAAATATGTAAATAAAAGGGTTATCTTTAGAAATGGCTCTCCAGCGCCCCTACAAACTTATAATGGGACCCAAGAATTTAGTTTGTCATAGAGACATGAAATTTGGTACACACATCTCTTATGGCATGATGAGCATAAAAGCCAATGACAACCACCCCCTATCTATAAATGTGTTGCCATAGCAACGTCCCAAATATTTGGAAAAAGTCAATGGGAAGTGAAAATTTTAGTTTGTCGTAGGCAAATGAAACTTGGTACACACATCCATCATGGGCTTATTAACACAAAAGCCAATGGGGACCACACCCTATCACACACGGGAAGGCAGCCATTTTAAATTGAAAATGTGAACCGACTTAGAATACAACCTCTCTTTAAAAACAACAGAAAAAGCTGCTTCATTCCACAGACACCAAACTTGGGCAAAATGAGCTAAACACATGTGTGTAAAATAGACAGGCGTTTTTCTTGTTGTTTTTGCTCGAGTTATATTTTTTTTTATTATAATTTGGTATGTTTTTTTTTTAGTATAATTTTTCTGAAAAATGATTTTCAATTTGACCCAGTAAACGTGCAACTAAAAGTCATTTTATTGGTCCCAGACTTCAAGCCCGCAAAATTTATGTATTTGAAGTCCCAAAAAAATATGAAAATGACTCAGTGGCGACCCCTAGAAAAGTCAAAATACATTGGTTCTATGGAAAATGAAAGTACATTTTTCCAATGTAGAAATACAAAACTTGGTACATCCATAGGACACCTCAGGGCAAACAGAAAAGTTTATTACAGCCACACCGTAAACTCAACAGAAAATCTACTTTGTTGGGTGGAATGCGTGACCACCTAAATCGCACCCCTTGTGTCTAAAGGCTTTTCATCTAAACAGCTCCAAATTTGGTGAGTATCATCTAGACACGTGTGCAAAAAAAAGTTATCAATTTGTTTTTTGATACATTTGTGGCTGTGGTCGTAATGAGTCTGTGAAGAGGCAACCTTTGGGAAATAAATGCCATTTCCCAATTGCCAGTATCCTTCCTTTAGAGGAGGCCCCTCCAGAGCCACGGCTAGAGTCTTAGAAAACTCCTCAGAATCCTTTGGAACTTGTAACCTTGTACTTTTAGACAAGTTATATTTACATTTTGCCTTTTAAACAGGGGGGTGCAGCGATTCCTGAGTCATCTGAAATCTCCAGCCAGTACTTTGTTTTTCTCACCTTAGCCCAAGCATAATCTATTATTTTCAAAGGTTCAGACAGCTCCCAGGAAAACCAGGGATTGTGGAGACCTTTAACTCTAAATTACAAGGTGGTGTAGCAGGCCCCAGCAGTAACACAGGCCCGGTTATTTGACATTACCTTGAAGTTTACGCTTTAAAGCACGAAATGCAATCCTCCGAGTACATGTGTCCTCATGTCTCAAGGGAGGCGAGGGCCTTTATCGCCGCTATGCTTTAATTAGGCCCGAGCCGGTGATGACCGGGAGGGCCTATTGTTTTTTTTTTTTTTTTTTTTTTTTTTTTATTGTGACCCAATGATCCTAAATTTGACCCAGTGAACATGCACAAAAAGTCATTTTTATTGGTCCCAGACTTCAAGCTCGGCGAAAATTTTATGTATTTGAAGTCGCCGAAAAAAATTACGAAAAATGACTCAGTGGCGACCCCTACAAAATCAAAATACATTGGGCCTATGGAAAGTGAAAGTAACTTTTTTCCAACGCAGAAAAATGAAACTTGGTACATCCATAGGACACCTCAGGGCAAACAGAAAAGTCAATGACAGTCACACCCTAAACTTAACAGGAAGTCCGCCATGTGGGGTGAAACGTGCGGCCACTAAAATCGCACTTTTGCGCAGAAAGATGCAAATCATTGTGTTTTAATCTAAATGGCCCCAAATTTGGTGAGTATCATCTAGACACGTGTGCCAACCAAAGTTGTGACTTTGTTGTTGATATCTTATCGGGTATGGGTGTGGCAAGCCTGTAACGAGGTGGCCATTTTTGTGAAAATAAACGTCTCTTAACTCTCAAACGCCTTCTCGGATCGAGTTGGACCCAAAAAGGCGTTTGTGCACATTCATGACCTGAACACAGAAATATGTAAATAAAAGGGTTATCTTTAGAAATGGCTCTCCAGCGCCCCCTACAAACTTATAATGGGACCCAAGAATTTAGTTTGTCATAGAGACATGAAATTTGGTACACACATCTCTTATGTCATGACGAGCATAAAAGCCAATGACAACCACCCCCTATCTATAAATGTGTTGCCATAGCAACGTCCCAAATATTTGGAAAAAGTCAATGAGAAGTGAAAATTTTAGTTTGTCGTAGGCAAATGAAACTTGGTACACACATCCAGCATGGGCTTATGAACAAAAAAGCCAATGGGGACCACACCCTATCACACACGGGAAGGCGGCCATTTTGAATTGAAAATTTGGTCCGACTTAGAATACACTCTTTTTTAAAAAACAACAAAAATAGCTGCTTCATTCCACAGACACCAAACTTGAGCAAAATGAGCTAAACACATGTATGTAAAATAGACAAGTGTTTTTCTAGACTTTTTGCAAGAGTTATATTTTTTTTTATTATAATTCGGTATATATTTTTTTATTATAATTTTTCTGCAAAATGATCCTCAATTTGACCCAGTAAACCAACAACTAAAAGTCATTTTTATTGGTCCCAGACTTCAAGCCCGGCGAAAAATTTATGTATTTGAAGTCCCCGAAAAAAAAAAACAAAAATGACTCAGTTCGACCCTAGAAAAGTCAAAATACATTGGGCCTATGGAAAGTGAAAGTAACTTTTTTCCAACGTAGAAAAATGAAACTTGGTACATCCATAGGACACCTCAGGGCAAACAGAAAAGTCAATGACAGCCACACCCTAAACTCAACAGGAAGTCCGCCATGTGGGGTGAAACGCGCGGCCACTAAAATCGCACCCCTTGCGCAAAAAGATGCAAATCATTGTGTTTTAATCTAAATGGCCCCAAATTTGGTGAGTATCATCTAGACACGTGTGCCAACCAAAGTTGTGACTTTGTTGTTGATATCTTATCGGGTATGGGTGTGGCAAGCCTGTAACGAGGTGGCCATTTTTGTGAAAATAAAACGCCTCTTAACTCTCAAACGCCTTCTCAGATCGAGTTGGACCCAAAAAGGCGTTTGTGCACATTCATGACCTGAACACAAAGATATGTAAATAAAAGGGTTATCTTTAGAAATGGCTCTCCAGCACCCCTACAAACTTATAATGGGACCCAAGAATTTAGTTTGTCATAGAGACATGAAATTTGGTACACACATCTCCTATGTCATGAGGAGCATAAAAGCCAATGACAACCACCCTATCTATAAATGTGTTGCCATAGCAACGCCCCCAAATATGTGGAAAAAGTCAATGGGAAGTGAAAATTTTAGTTTGTCGTAGGCAAATGAAACTTGGTACACACATCCAGTATGGGCTTATGAACAAAAAGCCACAGGGGACCACACCTTATCACACACGGAAGGCGGCCATTTTAAATTGAAGATGTGAACCGACTTAGAATACAACCTCTCTTTTAAAAAACAATAGAAAATAGCTGCTTCATTCCACAGACACCAAACTTGGGCAAAATGAGCTAAACACATGTGTGTAAAATAGACAGGCGTTTTCCTTGTTGTTTTGCTCGAGTTATATTTTTTTATTATAATTTGGTATATATTTTTTAATTTTTCTGAAAATGATTTTCAATTTGATCCATTAAACGTGCAACTAAAAGTCATTTTTATTGGTCCCAGACTTAAAGCCCGCAAAAATCTATGTATTTGAAGTCCCGAAAAAAATATGAAAAATGACTCAGTGGCGACCACTAGAAAATTCAAAATACATTGGTTCTATGGAAAATGAAAGTAAATTTTTCCAATGTAGAAATACAAAACTTGGTACAACCATAGGACACCTCAGGGCAAACAGAAAAGTTTATTACAGCCATACCGTAAACTCAACAGAAAATCTACTATGTTGGGTGGAATGTGTGACCACCTAAATCGCACCCTTGTGTTTAAAGGCTTTTCATCTAAACAGCTCCAAATTTGGTGAGTATCATCTAGACACATGTGCCAAAAAGTTATCAATTTGTTTTTGATACATTTGTGGCTGTGGTCGTAATGAGTCTGTGATTGAATCTTGGGAAATAAATGCCATTTCCCAATTGCCAGGATCCTTCCTTTAGAGGAGGCCCTCCAGAGCCACGGCTAGAGTCTTAGAAAACTCCTCAGAATCCTTTTACCGTGAACTTTACGCTTTAAAGCACGAAATGCACTCCTCCGAGTGCATGTGTCCCCGCTGTCTCAAGGGAGGCGAGGGCCTTTATCGCCGCTATGGGCTTTAATTAGGCCCGAGCCGGTGATGACCGGGAGGGCCTATTGTTTTGCTCGGATTATTTTAGGCCGAGCGGTGATGGCCGGGAGGGCCTATTGTTTTTGCTCGGATTATTATTTTTTTTTTTTTTTTTTTTTTTATTGTCGACCTATGATCCTAAATTTGACCAAGTGAACATGAATGAAAAGTCATTTTTATTGGTCCAATTTTTTAAGCTCAGCGAAAAATTTATGTATTTGAAGTCAAAAAATTACGAAAAATGACTCAGTGGCGACCCTACAAAATCAAAATACATTGGGCCTATAGAAAGTGAAAGTAACTTTTTCCAACGTAGAAAAATGAAACTTGGTACACACATCCACCATGGGCTTATGAACAAAAAGCCAATGGGGACCACACCCTATCACACACGGAAGGCGGCCATTTTGAATTGAAAATGTGAACCGACTTAAAATAAACCTCTTTTTTAAAAGAACACAGACAATACCTGCTTCATTCCACAGACACCAAACTTGGGCAAAATGAGCTAAACACATGTATGTAAAATAGACAAGCGTTTTTCTAGACTTTTTTGCTCGAGTTATATTTTTTATTATAATTTGGTATATTTTTTTATTATAATTTTTCTGCAAAATGATCCTAAATTT
The DNA here is from genome assembly GCA_024416835.2 of Perccottus glenii. Taxonomy (NCBI): domain Eukaryota; kingdom Metazoa; phylum Chordata; class Actinopteri; order Gobiiformes; family Odontobutidae; genus Perccottus; species Perccottus glenii. The sequence continues at coordinate 5,838,789 of CM044549.2, read as the reverse complement.
GACCCAGTAAACGTGCAACTAAAAGTCATTTTAATTGGTCCCAGACTTCAAGCTCGGCGAAAAATTTATGTATTTGAAGTCGCAGAAAAAAAATAACGAAAAATGACTCAGTGGCGACCCCTACAAAATCAAAATACATTGGGCCTATGGAAAGTGAAAGTAACTTTTTCCAACGTAGAAAAATGAAACTTGGTACACATCCACCATGGGCTTATGAACAAAAAGCCAATGGGGACCACACCTATCACACACGGGAAGGCGGCCATTTTGAATTGAAAATGTGAACCGACTTAAAATAAACCTCTTTTTTAAAAGAACACAGACAATACCTGCTTCATTCCACAGACACCAAACTTGGGCAAAATGAGCTAAACACATGTATGTAAAATAGACAAGCGTTTTTCTAGACTTTTTTGCTCGAGTTATATTTTTTTTTATTATAATTTGGTATATTTTTTTTTATTATAATTTTTCTGCAAAATGATCCTAAATTTGACCCAGTAAACATGCAACTAAAAGTCATTTTAATTGGTCCCAGACTTCAAGCTCGGCGAAAAATTTATGTATTTGAAGTCGCCGAAAAAAAATTACGAAAAATGACTCAATGGCGACCCCTACAAAATCAAAATACATTGGGCCTATGGAAAGTGAAAGTAACTTTTTTCCAACGTAGAAAAATGAAACTTGGTACACACATCCACAATGGGCTTATGAACAAAAAAGCCAATGGGGACCACACCCTATCACACACGGGAAGGCGGCCATTTTGAATTGAAAATGTGAACCGACTTAAAATAAACCTCTTTTTTAAAAGAACACAGACAATACCTGCTTCATTCCACAGACACCAAACTTGGGCAAAATGAGCTAAACACATGTATGTAAAATAGACAAGCGTTTTTCTAGACTTTTTTGCTCGAGTTATATTTTATTTTATTATAATTAGGCCCGAGCCGGTGATGACCGGGAGGGCCTATTGTTTTTGCTCGGATTATTTTTCTTAGTTTTTATTCTTCTCCACCTATGATCCTAAATTTGACCCAGTGAACATGAATGAAAAGTCATTTTTATTGGTCCCAGCCTTCAAGCTCGGCGAAAAATTTATGTATTTGAAGTCCCCGAAAAAAAATTACAAAAAATGACTCAGTGGCGGCCCCTAGAAGAGTCAAAATACATTGGGCCTATGGAAAGTGAAAGTAACTTTTTTCCAACGTAGAAAAATGAAACTTGGTACATCCATAGGACACCTCAGGGCAAACAGAAAAGTCAATGACAGTCACACCCTAAACTTAACAGGAAGTCCGCCATGTGGGGTGAAACGCTGCCACTAAATCGCACTTTGCGCAGAAAGATGCAAATCATTGTGTTTTAATCTAAATGGCCCCAAATTTGGTGAGTATCATCTAGACACGTGTGCCAACCAAAGTTGTGACTTTGTTTTTGATATCTTATCGGGTATGGGTGTGGCAAGCCTGTAACGAGGTGGCCATTTTTGTGAAAATAAAACGTCTCTTAACTCTCAAACGCCTTCTCGGATCGAGTTGGACCCAAAAAGGCGTTTGTGCACATTCATGACCTGAACAAAAAAATATGTAAATAAAAGGGTTATCTTTAGAAATGGCTCTCCAGCGCCCCTACAAACTTATAATGGACCCAAGAATTTAGTTTGTCATAGAGACATAAAATTTTGTACACACATCTCTTATGTCATGACGAGCATAAAAGCCAATGACAACCACCCCTATCTATAAATGTGTTGCCATAGCAACGCCCCCAAAAATATGAAAAAGTCAATGGGAAGTGAAATTTTTAGTTTGTTGTAGGCAAATAAAACTTGGTACACACATCCACCATGGGCTTATGAACAAAAAAGCCAATGGGGACCACACCCTATCACACACAGGAAGGCGGCCATTTTGAATTGAAAATGTGAACCGACTTAAAATACACCTCTTTTTAAAAGTACACAGAAAAAGCTGCTTCATTCCACAGACACCAAACTTGGGCAAAATGAGCTAAACACATGTATGTAAAAGAGACAAGTGTTTTTCTAGACTTTTTGCTCGAGTTATATTTTTTTATTATAATTCGGTATATATTTTTTATTATAATTTTTCTGCAAAATGATCCTCAATTTAACCCAGTAAACGAACAACTAAAAGTCATTTTTATTGGTCCCAGACTTCAAGCCCGCAAAAATTTATGTATTTGAAGTCCCCGAAAAAAAAATGAAAAATGACTCAGTGGCGACCCCTACAAAATCAAAATACATTGGGCCTATGGAAAGTGAAAGTAACTTTTTTCCAACGTAGAAAAATGAAACTTAGTACATCAATAGGACACCTCAGGGCAAACAGAAAAGTCTATGACAGCCACACCCTAAACTAAACAGGAAGTCCGCCATGTGGGGTGAAACGCATGCCACTAAAATCGCACTTTGCGCAAGAAAGATGCAAATCATTGTGTTTTAATTTAAATGGCCCCAAATTTGGTGAGTATCATCTAGACACGTGTGCCAACCAAATTTGTGACTTTGTTGTTGATATCTTATCGGGTATGGGTGTGGCAAGCCTGTAACGAGGTGGCCATTTTTGTGAAAATAAAATGTCTCTTAACTCTCAAACGCCTTCTCGGATCAAGTTGGACCCAAAAAGGCGTTTGTGCACATTCATGACCTGAACACAAAGATATGTAAATAAAAGGGTTATCTTTAGAAATGGCTCTCCAGCGCCCCCTACAAACTTATAATGGGACCCAAGAATTTAGTTTGTCATAGAAACATGAAATTTAGTACACACATCTCTTATGTCATGACGAGCATAAAAGCCAATGACAACCACCCCCTATCTATAAATGTGTTGCCATAGCAACGCCCAAATATGTGGAAAAAGTCAATGGGAAGTGAAAATGTTAGTTTGTCGTAGGCAAATGAAACTTGGTACACACATTCAGTATGGCCTTATGAACAAAAAAGCCAATGGGGACCACACCCTATCACACACGGGAAGGCAGCCATTATAAATTGAAAATGTGAACCGACTTAGAATACAACCTCTTTTTAAAACAACAGAAAATAGCTGCTTCATTCCACAGACACCAAACTTGGGCAAAATGAGCTAAACACGTGTGTAAAATAGACAGGCGTTTTTCTTGTCGTTTTTGCTCGAGTTATTTTTTTTTATTATAATTTGGTATATTTTTTTTATTATAATTTTTCTGAAAAATGATTTTCAATTTGACCCAGTAAACGTGCAAGTAAAAGTCATTTTTATTGGTCCCAGACTTCAAGCCCATCGAAAAATTTATGTATTTGAAGTCGCTGAAAAAAAAATATGAAAAATGACTCAGTGGCGACCCCTAGAAAAGTCAAAATACATTGGTTCTATGGAAAAGGAAAGTACATTTTTCCAATGTAGAAATACAAAACTTGGTACATCCATAGGACACCTCAGGGCAAACATAAAAGTTTATTACAGCCATACCGTAAACTCAACAGGAAATCTACTATGTTGGGTGGAATGCGTGACCACCTAAATCACACCCCTTGTGCTAAAGGCTTTTCATCTAAACAGCTCCAAATTTCGTGAGTATCATCTAGACACGTGTGCCAAAAAAGTTATTAATTTGTTTTTTGATACATTTGTGGCTGTGGTCGTAATGAGTCTGTGAAGAGGCATCCATTTCTTTGGGAAATAAATGCCATTTCCCAATTGCCAGGATCCTTCCTTTAGAGGAGGCCCCTCCAGAGCCAAGGCTAGAGTCTTAGAAAACTCCTCAGAATCCTTTGGAACTTATCCTCCGAGTGCATGTGTCCCCGCGTTCTCAAGGGAGGCGAGGGCCTTTATCGCCGCTTGCGGCTTTAATTTTTCTTAGTTTTTATTCTTCTCCACCTATGATCCTAAATTTGACCCAGTGAACATGAATGAAAAGTCATTTTTATTGGTCCCAGCCTTCAAGCTCGGCGAAAAATTTATGTATTTGAAGTCCCCGAAAAAAAATTTTCAAAAAATGACTCAGTGGCGGCCCCTAGAAGAGTCAAAATACATTGGGCCTATGGAAAGTGAAAGTAACTTTTTTCCAACGTAGAAAAATGAAACTTGGTACATCCATAGGACACCTCAGGGCAAACAGGAAAGTCAATGACAGCCACACCCTAAACTTAACTGGAAGTCCGCCATGTTGGGTGAAAGCAGCGCGGCCACTAAAATCGCACCCCTTGCAGAAAGATGCAAATCATTGTGTTTTAATCTAAATGGCCCCAAATTTGGTGAGTATCATCTAGACACATGTGCCAACCAAAGTTGTGACTTTGTTGTTGATATCTTATCGGGTATGGGTGTGGCAAGCCTGTAACGAGGTGGCCATTTTGTGAAAATAAAGCGTCTCTTAACTCTCAAGCGGCTTCTCGGATCGAGTTGGACCCAAAATGCGTTTGTGCACATTCATGACCTGAACACAAAAATATGTAAATAAAAGGGTTATCTTTAGAAATGGCTCTCCAGCGCCCCCTACAAACTTATAATGGACCCAAGAATTTAGTTTGTCTTAGAGACATAAAATTTGGTACACACATCTCTTATGTCATGACGAGCATAAAGCCAATGACAACCACCCCTATCTATAAATGTGTTGCCATAGCAACGTCCCAAAAATGTGGAAAAAGTCAATGGAAAGTGAAATTTTTAGTTTGTTGTAGGCAAATGAAACTTGGTACACACATCCGGTATGGGCTTATGAACAAAAAAGCCAATGGGGACCACACCCTATCACACACGGGAAGGCAGCCATTTTGAATTGAAAATGTGAACCGACTTAAAATACACCTCTTTTAAAAGAACACAGAAAATAGCTGCTTCATTCCACAGACACCAAACTTGGGCAAAATGAGCTAAACACATGTATGTAAAATAGACAAGCGTTTTTCTAGACATTTTTTGCTCGAGTAATTTTTTTTTATTATAATTTGGTATATATTTTTTATAAATTTTTTTTTGCAAAATGATCCTAAATTTGACCCAGTAAATGGATGCAACTAAAAGTCATTTTATTGGTCCCAGACTTTAAGCCCAGCGAAAAATTTATGTATTTGAAGTCCCGAAAAAATATGAAAAATGACTTAGTGGCGACCCTAGAAAAGTCAAAATACATTGGTTCTATGGAAAATGAAAGTAACATTTTTCCAATGTAGAAATACAAAACTTGGTACATCCATAGGACACCTCAGGGCAAACAGAAAAGTTTATTACAGCCATACCGTAAACTCAACAGAAAATCTACTATGTTGGGTGGAATGCGTGACCACCTAAATCGCACCTTCTGTCTAAAGGCTTTTCATCTAAACAGCTCCAAATTTGGTGAGTATCATCTGAACACGTGTGCCAAAAAAGTTATCAATTTGTTTTTGATACATTTGTGGCTGTGGTCGTAATGAGTCTGTGAAGAGGCAACCTTTGGGAAATAAATGCCATTTCCCAATTGCCAGGATCCTTCCTTTAGAGGAGGCCCCTCCAGAGCCACGGCTAGAGTCTTAGAAAACTCCTCAGAATCCTTTTACCGTGAAGTTTACGCTTTAAAGCACGAAATGCACTCCTCCAACTGCATGTGTTCCCCCGGTCTCTAGAGCGAGGGCCTTTATCGAGGGCTTTTCGGCTTTAATTTTTTTTATTTTTTTTATTTTTTTTTCTTCTTCTCCCCATATGATCCTAAATTTGACCCAGTTAACATGAACGAAAAGTCATTTTTATTGGTCCCAGCCTTCAAGCCCAGCGAAAAATTTATGTATTTGAAGTCCCCGAAAAAAATACGAAAAATGACTCACTCACTAGGAATTTGTAATCCCAGGAAGTGGTAACCCTCCTTTCCAACTGGCTAGTCTTTTGGCTATCATTAGCAGCATCAGTGTAAAAATGGTCATTACCTGAGCAATCTGCAGGGGGGTTGGAGGTGTGTGTGTGAATGGTTGCTGGTGGCTTGTTTGTATGTGTGGGAGAGGAAGGACTGCTAAAAGCAGAGAAGCAGGCCTTGGAAATGATCTGAGTGAAGTAAACCCTTGTGACTCAGATGGAGAAGACATAGAACTTCAGCCGGATTAGGACTCAGAGCTGTCTGATCTGTCTTCAGGTTAAGTTTCATTTCATATTATTTCCTATTTAATTTCAAACCAGTAAGTGAAAACAGTTGGAAAAGCAGAGTGGAGTGACATAAATATTTACTTAATATTTATTTAGGAAGATATTTCAGACATTATTCCGATACAGAGAAGGAGATACTGGAATTATTATTAGTATCTATGCATGCATTTGTGATATCATTTGACTTTTCCATTGCTCACAATTTGAATTTGTTCACACTGCAGATGTTTCATGTTTCACTCTTGACATGCTTCATAGCATTCAGAATGGACTATTCAACATGCACAGGAAACTGAGCATGTTCATTGGTTCATGGCCTCCTGAACTAATGGCATTTATTGCAATTGTCATCTTGCGAACTTACCAAGGTTCCATCACTATGTGACTGCTGGTCAGCAGACCTGCTACGCTGAAAATGCGCCCAAGCGGAAGAAGACTGTCTACATTCTTAGCAGCATGCACAGCGTGATTCAGACTGAAAATACCAAAAGGAAGCCAAACACTGTCACCCTTTACAACACCACAAAGTGCGGCGTGGATGTGATGGACCAGATGGTGCGAGTACTGTACTGTAATAAGTAAAAAATGGACATGTTCATCCAAGGTGTGTGCACTAATTAGCATCACAGGTGTGTACAATCTTGTAATCAGTCAGTGGGCCTATTTATAGGGCTTCAGGTAGTCACTGTGTTGTCTGGTGACATGGTGATGTACCACACTCAACATGGAGCAGAGGAAGCAAAGGAAAGAGTTGTCGCAGGAGAATAGAAAGAAAATTATTGACAAGTATGAAAAATGAAAGGTAAATGCTATAAGACCATCTCCAAGCAGCTAGATGTTCCTGTGACTACAGTTGCACATATTATTCAGAAATTTAAGATCCATGGGACTGTAGCCAACCTCCTGGACGTGGCGCGGGAGGAAAATTGATGACAAATCAAAGACGGATAATCCGAATGGTAACAAAAGAGCCCAGAAAGACTTCTAAAGAGATCCAAGGTGAACACCATGCTCAGGAACATCAGTGTCAGATCGCACCATCCGTCGTTGTTTGAGCCAAAGTGGACTACATGGGAGATGACCAAGGAGGACACCATTGTTGAAAACAAATCATAAAAAAGCTAGACTGGAATATGCCAAACTACACGTTGACAAGCCACAAAGCTTCTGGGAGAATGTCCTATGGACAGATGAGACAAAAATGGAACTTTTGCCAAGAACATCAGCTCTATGTTCACTGAGCGGAAAAATGAAGCATATCAAGAAAAGAACACTGTCAAACATGGAGGAGGCTCTGTTATGTTCTGGGGCTGCTTTGCTGCATCTGGCACAGAGGGTCTTGAATCTGTGCAGGGTACAATGAAATCTGAAGACTATTATAGGATTCTAGAGAGAAATGTGCTGGCCAGTGTCAGACAGCTTGGTCTCAGTCGCAGCTCATGGGTCTTGCAACAGGACAATGACCCAAAACACAGATAAAAACACCCAAGAATGGTTAAGAGGAAAACATTGGACTATTCTAAAGTGGCCTTCTATGAGCCCTGACCTCAATCCTATTGAGCATCTTTAGAAGGAGCTGAAACATGCAATCTGGAAAAGACACCCTTCAAAAAAACAACTGGAGCAGTTTGCTGCAGGAATAGACAAGTGCAGTGATAGCCTCAAAAGGTTGTGCAACAAAATATTAAGTTAGGGGTACCATCAATTTTGTCCAGGCCTGTTCCATGAGTTTATTTTTTTAAATAATTCTGTTGAAGCATGGTTAAAAAGCAATGTCTGACTTTTTATTGGTTAACATTCATAGAATTTTTATTTATTATTACTTTTGTCAGAATAAAGTTTTTCTGTGACCTTTGTGAGTTTTTCTTTCATTGACCGAAGGGTACCAACATTTTTGTCACGTGTGTATGTGTGCGAAGAAGGCAAAAAGAACAATTGCTTGGACACAACCCTCCACACCTAGCCCTGGAAAAAGAGCCAAATATGTGTACAAATGGTTGGTTTCTATTTTATACTATTTTTATCAATAAATCTCAGCAACAAAGAAAAAAAACCTTGTGTGGTGGCAAAGTGAAACACAAGTTTCCTTGAAGTGGCTTAGCATGGCCCCACATAGTTTACATAACAAAAGCAACTGGTCGCAACTGTTCACAGAATACATTGGGCCTATGGAAAGTGAAAGTAACTTTTTCCAACGTAGAAAAATGAAACTTGGTACATCCATAGGACACCTCAGAACAAACAGAAAAGTCAATGACAGTCACACCTAAACTTAACAGGAAGTCCGCCATGTGGGGTGAAACGCGGCCACTAAAATCGCACCCCTTGCGCAGAAAGATGCAAATCATTGTGTTTTAATCTAAATGGCCCCAAATTTGGTGAGTATCATCTAGACACATATGCCAACCAAAGTTGTGACTTTGTTGTTGATATCTTATCGGGTATGGGTGTGGCAAGCCTGGAGGTGGCCATTTTGTGAAAATAAAAGCGTCTCTTAACTCTCAAGCGCCTTCTCGGATCGAGTTGGACCCAAAAAGGCGTTTGTGCACATTCATGACCTGAACACAAAAATATGTAAATAAAGGGTTATCTTTAGAAATGGCTCTCCAGCGCCCCTACAAACTTATAATGGGACCCAAGAATTTAGTTTGTCATAGAGACATAAAATTTGGTACACACATCTCTTATGTCATGACGAGCATAAAAGCCAATGACAACCACCCCCTATCTATAAATGTGTTGCCATAGCGTCCCAAAAATGTGAAAAAGTCAATGGGAAGTGAAATTTTTAGTTTGTTGTAGGCAAATGAAACTTGGTACACACATCCACCATGGGCTTATGAACAAAAAAGCCAATGGGGACCACACCCTATCACACACAGGAAGGCAGCCATTTTGAATTGAAAATGTGAACCGACTTAAAATACACCTCTTTTTAAAAGTACACAGAAATAAGCTGCTTCATTCCACAGACACCAAACTTGGGCAAAATGAGCTAAACACATGTATGTAAAATAGACAAGTGTTTTTCTAGACTTTTTGCTCGAGTTATATTTTTATTATAATTCGGTATATATTTTTATTATAATTTTTCTGCAAAATGATCCTCAATTTGACCCAGTAAGCGAACAACTAAAAGTCATTTTATTGGTCCCAGACTTCAAGCCCGGCAAAAAATTTATGTATTTGAAGTCCCGAAAAAAATATGAAAAATGACTCAGTGGCGACCCTACAAAGTCAAAATACATTGGGCCTATGGAAAATGAAAGTAACTTTTTTCCAACGTAGAAATGAAACTTGGTACATCCATAGGACACCTCCAGAACAAACAGAAAAGTTTATTACAACCATACCGTAAACTCAACAGGAAATCTACTATGTTGGGTGGAATGCGCGACCACCTCAATTGCACCCCTTTGTGTCTAAAGGCTTTTCATCTAAACAGCTCCAAATTTGGTGAGTATCATCTAGACACGTGTGCAAAAAAAGTTATCAATTTGTTTTGATACATTTGTGGCTGTGGTCGTAATGAGTCTGTGAAGAGGCAGCCATTTCTTTGGGAAATAAATGCCATTTCCCAATTGCCAGGATCCTTCCTTTAGAGGAGGCTCTTCCAGAGCCAAGGCTAGAGTCTTAGAAAACTCCTCAGAATCCTTTTACCGTGAACTTTACGCTTTAAAGCACGAAATGCACTCCTCCGAGTGCATGTGTCCCCAGTCTCAAGGGAGGCGAGGGCCTTTATCGCCGCTTGCGGCTTTAATTAGGCGAGCCGGTGATGACCGGGAGGGCCTATTGTTTTTGCTCGGATTATTAGGCCCGAGCCGGTGATGACCGGGAGGGCCTATTGTTTTTGCTCGGGTTTTATTTTTATTGTGACCAAATGATCCTAAATTTGACCAAGTGAACATGCACGAAAAGTCATTTTTATTGGTCCCAGACTTCAAGCTCTGAAAAATTTATGTATTTGAAGTCGCGAAAAAAAATACGAAAAATGACTCAGTGGCGACCCTACAAAATCAAAATACATTGGGCCTATGGAAAGTGAAAGTAACTTTTTTCCAACGTAGAAAAATGAAACTTGGTATATCCATAGGACACCTCAGGGCAAACAGAAAAGTCAATGACAGTCACACCCTAAACTCAACAGGAAGTCCGCCATGTGGGGTGAAACCGACCACTAAAATCGCACCCCTTGCGCAGAAAGATGCAAATCATTGTGTTTTAATCTAAATGGCCCCAAATTTGGTGAGTATCATCTAGACACGTGTGCCAACCAAAGTTGTGACTTTGTTGTTGATATCTTATCGGGTATGGGTGTGGCAAGCCTGTAACGAGGTGGCCATTTTTGTGAAAATAAACGTCTCTTAACTCTCCGCCTTCTCGGATCGAGTTGGACCCAAAAGGCGTTTGTGCACATTCATGACCTGAACAAAAATATGTAAATAAAGGTTATCTTTAGAAATGGCTCTCCAGCGCCCCTACAAACTTATAATGGGACCCAAGAATTTAGTTTGTCATAGAGACATAAAATTTGGTACACACATCTCTTATGTCATGACGAGCATAAAAGCCAATGACAACCACCCCCTATCTATAAATGTGTTGCCATAGCAACGTCCCAAAAATGTGAAAAAAGTCAATGGGAAGTGAAATTTTTAGTTTGTTGTAGGCAAATGAAACTTGGTACACACATCCACCATGGGCTTATGAACAAAAAAGCCAATGGGGACCACACCTTATCACACACAGGAAGGCGGCCATTTTGAATTGAAAATGTGAACCGACTTAAAATACACCTCTTTTTAAAAGTACACAGACAAGAGCTGCTTCATTCCACAGACACCAAACTTGGGCAAAATGAGCTAAACACGTGTATGTAAAATAGACAAGCGTTTTTCTAGACTTTTTTGCTCGAGTTATATTTTTTTTTATTATAATTCGGTATATATTTTTTTATCATATTTTTTCTGCAAAATGACCCTCATTTTAACCCAGTAAACGTACAACTAAAAGTCATTTTTATTGGTCCCAGATTTCAAGCCCAGCGAAAAATTTATGTATTTGAAGTCCCCGAAAAAAAAATACGAAAAATGACTCAGTGGCGACCCCTAGAAAAGTCAAAATACATTGGGCCTATGGAAAGTGAAAGTAACTTTTTTCCAACGTAGAAAAATGAAACTTGGTACATCCATAGGACACCTCAGGGCAAACAGAAAAGTCAATGACAGCCACACTCTAAACTCAACAGGAAGTCCACCATGTGGGGTGAAACGCATGTTCACTAAAATCGCACCCCTTGCGCAAAAGATGCAAATCATTGTGTTTTAATCTAAATGGCCCCAAATTTGGTGAGTATCATCTAGACACGTGTGCCAACCAAAGTTCTGACTTTGTTTATGATATCTTATCGGGTATGGGTGTGGCAAGCCTGTAACGAGGTGGCCATTTTTGTGAAAATAAAACGTCTCTTAACTCTCAAACGCCTTCTCGGATCGAGTTGGACCCAAAAAGGCGTTTGTGCACATTCATGACCTGAACACAAAGATATGTAAATAAAAGGGTTATCTTTAGAAATGGCTCTCCAGCGCCCCTACAAACTTATAATGGGACCCAAGAATTTAGTTTGTCATAGAGACATAAAATTTGGTACACACATCTCTTATGTCATGACGAGCATAAAAGCCAATGACAACCACCCCTATCTATAAATGTGTTGCCATAGCAACATCCCAAATATGTGAAAAAGTCAATGGGAAGTGAAATTTTTAGTTTGTTGTAGGCAAATGAAACTTGGTACACACATCCAGTATGGGCTTATGAACAAAAAAGCCAATGGGGACCACACCCTATCACACACGGGAAGGCGGCCATTTTGAATTGAAAATGTGAACCGACTTAAAATACACCTCTTTTTAAAAGAACACAGAAAATAGCTGCTTCATTCCACAGACACCAAACTTGGGCAAAATGAGCTAAACATATGTATGTAAAATAGACAAGCGTTTTTCTAGACTTTTTTGCTCGAGTTATATTTTTTTATTATAATTTGGTATATATTTTTTTATTAAATTTTTTCTGCAAAATGATCCTCAATTTGACCCAGTAAACGTGCAACTAAAAGTCATTTTTATTGGTCCCAGATTTCAAGCCCAGCGAAAAATTTATGTATTTGAAGTCCCGAAAAAAATACGAAAAATGACTCAGTGGCGACCCCTAGAAAAGTCAAAATACATTGGGCCTATGGAAAGTGAAAGTAACTTTTTCCAACGTAGAAAAATGAAACTTGGTACATCCATAGGACACCTCAGGGCAAACAGAAAAGTCAATGACAGCCACACCCTAAACTCAACAGGAAGTCCGCCATGTGGGGTGAAAGCGGCCACTAAAATCGCACCCCTTGCGCAAAAGATGCAAATCATTGTGTTTTAATCTAAATGGCCCCAAATTTGGTGAGTATCATCTAGACACGTGTGCCAACCAAAGTTGTGACTTTGTTTATGATATCTTATCGGGTATGGGTGTGGCAAGCCTGTAAAGGTGGCCATTTTATGAAAATAAAGCGTCTCTTAACTCTCAAAGCGCCTTCTCGGATCGAGTTGGACCCAAAAGGCGTTTGTGCACATTCATGACCTGAACACAAAGATATGTAAATAAAGGGTTATCTTTAGAAATGGCTCTCCAGCGCCCCTACAAACTTATAATGGGACCCAAGAATTTAGTTTGTCATAGAGACATAAAATTTGGTACACACATCTCTTATGTCATGACGAGCATAAAAGCCAATGACAACCACCCCCTATCTATAAATGTGTTGCCATAGCAACGTCCCAAAAATGTGGAAAAAGTCAATGGGAAGTGAAATTTTTAGTTTGTTGTAGGCAAATGAAACTTGGTACACACATCCAGCATGGGCTTATGAACAAAAAAGCCAATGGGGACCACACCTATCACACACGGGAAGGCGGCCATTTTGAATTGAAAATGTGAACCGACTTAAAATACACCTCTTTTAAAGAACACAGAAAATAGCTGCTTCATTCCACAGACACCAAACTTGGGCAAAATGAGCTAAACATATGTATGTAAAATAGACAAGCGTTTTTCTAGACTTTTTTGCTCGAGTTATATTTTTTTATTATAATTTGGTATATATTTTTTATTATAATTTTTCTGCAAAATGATCCTCAATTTGACCCAGTAAACGTGCAACTAAAAGTCATTTTATTGGTCCCAGACTTCAAGCCCAGCGAAAAATTTATGTATTTGAAGTCCCGAAAAAAATAAAAAATGACTCAGTGGCGACCCTAGAAAAGTCAAAATACAATGGTTCTATGGAAAAGTGAAAGTAATTTTTTCCAATGTAGAAATACAAACCTTGGTACATCCATAGGACACCTCAGGGCAAACAGAAAAGTTTTTACAGCCATACAGTAAACTCAACAGAAAATCTACTATGTTAGGTGGAATGCGTGACCACCTAAATCGCACCCCTGTGTCTAAAGGCTTTTCATCTAAACAGCTCCAAATTTGGTGAGTATCATCTAGACACGTGTGCAAAAAAAGTTATCAATTTGTTTTTGATACATTTGTGGCTGTGGTCGTAATGAGTCTGTGAAGAGGCAACCTTTGGGAAATAAATGCCATTTCCCAATTGCCAGGATCCTTCCTTTAGAGGAGGCCCCTCCAGAGCCACGGCTAGAGTCTTAGAAAACTCCTCAGAATCCTTTTACCATGAAGTTTACGCTTTAAAGCACGCAAATGCACTCCTCCGAGTGCATGTGTCCCCAGCGGTCTCAAGGAGGCGAGGGCCTTTATCGCCGCTTGCGGCTTTAATTAGGCCGAGCGGTGATGGGGCCTATTGTTTTGCTCGGATTTTTTTTTTTTTTTTTTTTTTTTTTTTATCTTTACCAGTGAACATGCACAAAAAGTCATTTTTATTGGTCCCAGACTTCAAGCTCGGCGAAAAATGGTATGTATTTGAAGTCGCCGAAAAAAATACGAAAAATGACTCAGTGTGGCGACCCCTACAAAATCAAAATACATTGGGCCTATGGAAAGTGAAAGTAACTTTTTCCAACACAGAAAAATGAAACTTGGTATATCCATAGGACACCTCAGGGCAAACAGAAAAGTCAATGACAGTCACACCTAAACTCAACAGGAAGTCCGCCATGTGGGGGTGAAAGCAGCGGCCACTAAAATCGCACCCCTTGCGCAGAAAGATGCAAATCATTGTGTTTTAATCTAAATGGCCCCAAATTTGGTGAGTATCATCTAGACATGTGCCAACCAAAGTTGTGACTTTGTTGTTGATATCTTATCGGGTATGGGTGTAGCAAGCCTGTAACTAGGTGGCCATTTTGTGAAAATAAAGCGTCTCTTAACTCTCAAACGCCTTCTCGGATCGAGTTGGACCCAAAAAGGCGTTTGTGCACATTCATGACCTGAACACAAAAATATGTAAATAAAGGGTTATCTTTAGAAATGGCTCTCCAGCGCCCCTACAAACTTATAATGGACCCAAGAATTTAGTTTGTCATAGAGACATAAAATTTGGTACACACATCTCTTATGTCATGACGAGCATAAAAGCCAATGACAACCACCCCTATCTATAAATGTGTTGCCATACAGCGTCCCAAAAATGTGAAAAAGTCAATGGGAAGTGAAATTTTTAGTTTGTTGTAGGCAAATAAAACTTGGTACACACATCCACCATGGGCTTATGAACAAAAAGCCAATGGGGACCACACCCTATCACACACAGGAAGGCGGCCATTTTGAATTGAAAATGTGAACCGACTTAAAATACACCTCTTTTAAAAGTACACAGAAAAAGCTGCTTCATTCCACAGACACCAAACTTGGGCAAAATGAGCTAAACACATGTATGTAAATGAGACAAGTGTTTTTCTAGACTTTTTGCTCGAGTTATATTTTTATTATAATTGGTATATATTTTTATTATAATTTTTCTGCAAAATGATCCTCAATTTAACCCAGTAAGCGAACAACTAAAAGTCATTTTATTGGTCCCAGACTTCAAGCCGGCAAAAAATGTATGTATTTGAAGTCCCGAAAAAAATACGAAAAATGACTCAGTGGCGACCCCTAGAAAAGTCAAAATACATTGGGCCTATGGAAAGTGAAAGTAACTTTTTCCAACGTAGAAAAATGAAACTTGGTACATCCATAGGACACCTCAGGGCAAACAGAAAAGTCAATGACAGTCACACCTAAACTTAACAGGAAGTCCGCCATGTGGGGTGAAAGCGCGACCACTAAATCGCACCCCTTGCAGAAAGATGCAAATCATTGTGTTTTAATCTAAATGGCCCCAAATTTGGTGAGTATCATCTAGACACATGTGCCAACCAAAGTTGTGACTTTGTTGTTGATATCTTATCGGGTATGGGTGTGGCAAGCCTGTAACGAGGTGGCCATTTTTGTGAAAATAAAGCGTCTCTTAACTCTCAAAGCGCCTTCTCGGATCGAGTTGGACCCAAAAAGGCGTTTGTGCACATTCATGACCTGAACACAAAAATATGTAAATAAAGGGTTATCTTTAGAAATGGCTCTCCAGCGCCCCTACAAACTTATAATGGGACCCAAGAATTTAGTTTGTCATAGAGACATAAAATTTTGTACACACATCTCTTATGTCATGAGCATAAAAGCCAATGACCACCCCTATCTATAAATGTGTTGCCATAGCAACGTCCCAAATATGTGGAAAAAGTCAATGGGAAGTGAAATTTTTAGTTTGTTGTAGGCAAATGAAACTTGGTACACATCCACCATGGGCTTATGAACAAAAAAGCCAATGGGGACCACACCCTATCACACACAGGAAGGCGGCCATTTTGAATTGAAAATGTGAACCGACTTAAAATACACCTCTTTTTAAAGTACACAGAAAATAGCTGCTTCATTCCACAGACACCAAACTTGGGCAAAATGAGCTAAACACATGTATGTAAAATAGACAAGTGTTTTTCTAGACTTTTTGCTCGAGTTATATTTTTTATTATAATTGGTATATATTTTTATTATAATTTTTCTGCAAAATGATCCTCAATTTGACCCAGTAAACGTGCAACTAAAAGTCATTTTTATGGTCCCAGACTTCAAGCCAGCGAAAAATTTATGTATTTGAAGTCCCGAAAAAAATACGAAAAATGACTCAGTGGCGACCCTAGAAAAGTCAAAATACATTGGGCCTATGGAAAGTGAAAGTAACTTTTTCCAACGTAGAAAAATGAAACTTGGTACATCCATAGGACACCTCAGGGCAAACAGAAAAATGTATTACAGCCATATCGTAAACTCAACAGAAATCTACTATGTTGGGTGTATGCGTGACCACCTAAATTGCACCCCTTGTGTCTAAAGGCTTTTCATCTAAACAGCTCCAAATTTGGTGAGTATCATCTAGACACGTGTGCCAAAAAAAGTTATCAATTTGTTTTTGATACATTTGTGGCTGTGGTCATTGTGAGTCTGTGAAGAGGCCATTTCTTTGGGAAATAAATGCCATTTCCCAATTGCCAGGATCCTTCCTTTAGAGGAGGCCCCTCCAGAGCCACCTAAAGTCTTAGAAAACTCCTCAGAATCCTTTTACCGTGAAAGTTTAAAGTCGAAATGCAAAGTGCATGTGTCCCGTCTCAAGGAGGCGAGGGCCTTTATCGGCTTTAATTACGGTGAATTGTTTTTATTTTTTTTTTTTTATAATGATCCTAAATTTGACCCAGTGAACATGCACAAAAGTCATTTTATTGGTCCCAGACTTCAAGCTCGGTAAAAATTTATGTATTTGAAGTCGCCGAAAAAAAAACGAAAAATGACTCAGTGGCGACCCTACAAAATCAAAATACATTGGGCCTATGGAAAGTGAAAGTAACTTTTTCCAACGTAGAAAAATGAAACTTGGTATACATCCATAGGACACCTCAGGGCAAACAGAAAAGTCAATGACAGTCACACCTAAACTCAACAGGAAGTCCGCCATGTGGGTGAAAGCGCGCGACCACTAAAATGCACCAATCATTGTGTTTTAATCTAAATGGCCCCAAATTTGGTGAGTATCATCTAGACACGTGTGCCAACCAAAGTTGTGACTTTGTTGTTGATATCTTATCGGGTATGGGGTGTAGCAAGCCTGTAACGAGGTGGCCATTTTTGTGAAAATAAAAGCGTCTCTTAACTCTCAAAGCGCCTTCTCGGATCGAGTTGGACCCAAAAGGCGTTTGTGCACATTCATGACCTGAACACAAAAATATGTAAATAAAGGGTTATCTTTAGAAATGGCTCTCCAGCGCCCCTACAAACTTATAATGGGACCCAAGAATTTAGTTTGTCATAGAGACATAAAATTTGGTACACACATCTCTTATGTCATGACGAGCATAAAAGCCAATGACAACCACCCCTATCTATAAATGTGTTGCCATAGCAGCGTCCCAAAAATTTGAAAAAGTCAATGGGAAGTGAAATTTTTAGTTTGTTGTAGGCAAATGAAACTTGGTACACACATCCACCATGGGCTTATGAACAAAAAAGCCAATGGGGACCACACCTATCACACAGGAAGGCGGCCATTTTGAATTGAAAATGTGAACCGACTTAAAATACACCTCTTTTTAAAAGTACACAGAAAATAGCTGCTTCATTCCACAGACACCAAACTTGGGCAAAATGAGCTAAACACATGTATGTAAAATGAGACAAGTGTTTTTCTAGACTTTTTGCTCGAGTTATATTTTTTTATTATAATTGGTATATATTTTTTATTATAATTTTTCTGCAAAATGATCCTCAATTTGACCCAGTAAACCAACAACTAAAAGTCATTTTATTGGTCCCAGACTTCAAGCCCGGCAAAATTTATGTATTTGAAGTCCCCGAAAAAAAATACGAAAAATGACTCAGTGGCGACCCTAGAAAAGTCAAAATACATTGGGCCTATGGAAAGTGAAAGTAACTTTTTCCAACGTAGAAAAATGAAACTTGGTACATCCATAGGACACCTCAGGGCAAACAGAAAAGTCAATGACAGTCACACCCTAAACTCAACAGGAAGTCCGCCATGTGGGGTGAAAGCGTGACCACTAAAATCGCACCCCTTGCGCAGAAAGATGCAAATCATTGTGTTTTAATCTAAATGGCCCCAAATTTGGTGAGTATCATCTAGACACGTGTGCCAACCAAAGTTGTGACTTTGTTGTTGATATCTTATCGGGTATGGGTGTGGCAAGCCTGTAACGAGGTGGCCATTTTTGTGAAAATAAAGCGTCTCTTAACTCTCAAGCGCCTTCTCGGATCGAGTTGGACCCAAAAGGCGTTTGTGCACATTCATGACCTGAACACAAAAATATGTAAATAAAGGGTTATCTTTAGAAATGGCTCTCAGCGCCCCTACAAACTTATAATGGACCCAAGAATTTAGTTTGTCATAGAGACATAAAATTTTGTACACACATCTCTTATGTCATGTGAGCATAAAAGCCAATGACAACCACCCTATCTATAAATGTGTTGCCATAGCAACGTCCCAAAAATGTGAAAAAGTCAATGGGAAGTGAAATTTTTAGTTTGTTGTAGGCAAATAAAACTTGGTACACACATCCACCATGGGCTTATGAACAAAAAAGCCAATGGGGACCACACCCTATCACACACAGGAAGGCGGCCATTTTGAATTGAAAATGTGAACCGACTTAAAATACACCTCTTTTTTAAAAGTACACAGAAAAAAACTGCTTCATTCCACAGACACCAAACTTGGGCAAAATGAGCTAAACACATGTATGTAAAAGAGACAAGTGTTTTCTAGACTTTTGCTCGAGTTATATTTTTTTATTATAATTGGTATATATTTTTTATTATAATTTTTCTGCAAAATGATCCTCAATTTAACCCAGTAAACGAACAACTAAAAGTCATTTTATTGGTCCCAGACTTCAAGCCCGGCAAAAATTTATGTATTTGAAGTCCCCGAAAAAATACGAAAAATGACTCAGTGGCGACCCTAGAAAAGTCAAAATACATTGGGCCTATGGAAAGTGAAAGTAACTTTTTCCAACGTAGAAAAATGAAACTTGGTATATCCATAGGACACCTCAGGGCAAACAGAAAAGTCAATGACAGTCACACCTAAACTTAACAGGAAGTCCGCCATGTGGGGTGAAAGCGCGACCACTAAATTCGCACCCCTTGCGCAGAAAGATGCAAATCATTGTGTTTTAATCTAAATGGCCCCAAATTTGGTGAGTATCATCTAGACACGTGTGCCAACCAAAGTTGTGACTTTGTTGTTGATATCTTATCGGGTATGGGTGTGGCAAGCCTGTAACAAGGTGGCCATTTTTGTGAAAATAAAGCGTCTCTTAACTCTCAAAGCGGCTTCTCGGATCGAGTTGGACCCAAAAAGGCGTTTGTGCACATTCATGACCTGAACACAAAAATATGTAAATAAAGGGTTATCTTTAGAAATGGCTCTCCAGCGCCCCTACAAACTTATAATGGGACCCAAGAATTTAGTTTGTCATAGAGACATAAAATTTGGTACACACATCTCTTATGTCATGACGAGCATAAAAGCCAATGACAACCACCCCTATCTATAAATGTGTTGCCATAGCAACGTCCCAAATATTTGGAAAAAGTCAATGGGAAGTGAAATTTTTAGTTTGTTGTAGGCAAATGAAACTTGGTACACACATCCACCATGGGCTTATGAACAAAAAAGCCAATGGGGACCACACCCTATCACACACAGGAAGGCGGCCATTTTGAATTGAAAATGTGAACCGACTTAAAATACACCTCTTTTTAAAAGTACACAGAAAATAGCTGCTTCATTCCACAGACACCAAACTTGGGCAAAATGAGCTAAACACATGTATGTAAAATAGACAAGTGTTTTTCTAGACTTTTTGCTCGAGTTATATTTATTTTATTATAATTTGGTATATTTTTTTATTATAATTTTTCTGCAAAATGATCCTCAATTTAACCCAGTAAACGTGCAACTAAAGTCATTTTATTGGTCCCAGACTTCAAGCTCGCGAAAAATTTATGTATTTGAAGTCCCGAAAAAAATATGAAAAATGACTCAGTGGCGACCCTACAAAAGTCAAAATACATTGGGCCTATGGAAAGTAAAGTAACTTTTTCCACGTAGAAAAATGGAAACTTGGTACATCCATGAACACCCTCAGGGCAAACAGAAAAATGTATTACAGCCATATCGTAAACTCAACAGGAAATCTACTATGTTGGGTGTATGCGTGACCACCTAAATTGCACCCCTTGTGTCTAAAGGCTTTTCATCTAAACAGCTCCAAATTTGGTGAGTATCATCTAGACACGTGTGCCAAAAAATTATCAATTTGTTTTTGATAGATTTGTGGCTGTGGTCGTAATGAGTCTGTGAAGAGGCAGCCATTTCTTTGGGAAATAAATGCCATTTCCCAATTGCCAGGATCCTTCTCAACAGAAAATGTTGGGTGGAATACATGACCACCTAAATCGTACACTTTGTGCTAAAGGGTTTTCATCTAAACAGCTCCAAATTTGCTTTAAAGCACGACATGCAATCCTCCGAATATATGTGTCCCAGCGGTCTCAAGGGAGGCGAGGGCCTTTATCGCGCTTGCGGCTTTAATTAGGCCGAGCGGTGATAACGGGAGGGCCTATTGTTTTTGCTCGGATTTTTTTTTTTTTTTTTATCTTTATTGTGACCAAATGATCCTAAATTTGACCCAGTGAACATGCACAAAAGTCATTATATTGGTCCCAGACTTCAAGCTCGGCAAAAATGGTATGTATTTGAATCGCCGAAAAAAAATCGAAAAATGACTCAGTGGCGACCCTACAAAATCAAAATACATTGGGCCTATGGAAAGTGAAAGTAACTTTTTCCAACGTAGAAAAATGAAACTTGGTATATCCATAGGACACCTCAGGGCAAACAGAAAAGTCAATGACAGTCACACCTAAACTTAACAGGAAGTCCGCCATGTGGGGTGAAACGCAGCGCCACTAAAATCGCACCCCTTGCGCAGAAAGATGCAAATCATTGTGTTTTAATCTAAATGGCCCCAAATTTGGTGAGTATCATCTAGACACGTGTGCCAACCAAAGTTGTGACTTTGTTGTTGATATCTTATCGGGTATGGTGTGTGGCAAGCCTGTAACGAGGTGGCCATTTTTGTGAAAATAAAGCGTCTCTTAACTCTCAAACGCCTTCTCGGATCGAGTTGGACCCAAAAGGCGTTTGTGCACATTCATGACCTGAACACAAAAATATGTAAATAAAGGGTTATCTTTAGAAATGGCTCTCCAGCGCCCCTACAAACTTATAATGGACCCAAGAATTTAGTTTGTCATAGAGACATAAAATTTTGTACACACATCTCTTATGTCATGACGAGCATAAAAGCCAATGACAACCACCCCTATCTATAAATGTGTTGCCATAGCGTCCCAAAAAATGTGAAAAAAGTCAATGGGAAGTGAAATTTTTAGTTTGTTGTAGGCAAATAAAACTTGGTACACACATCCACCATGGGCTTATGAACAAAAAGCCAATGGGGACCACACCTATCACACACAGGAAGGCGGCCATTTTGAATTGAAAATGTGAACCGACTTAAAATACACCTCTTTTTAAAAGTACACAGAAAAAGCTGCTTCATTCCACAGACACCAAACTTGGGCAAAATGAGCTAAACACATGTATGTAAATGAGACAAGTGTTTTTCTAGACTTTTTGCTCGAGTTATATATTTTTATTATAATTGGTATATATTTTTATTATAATTTTTCTGCAAAATGATCCTCAATTTAACCCAGTAAACGAACAACTAAAAGTCATTTTTATTGGTCCCAGACTTCAAGCCCGGCAAAAAATGTATGTATTTGAAGTCCCGAAAAAAATACGAAAAATGACTCAGTGGCGGCCCTAGAAAAGTCAAAATACATTGGGCCTATGGAAAGTGAAAGTAACTTTTTCCAACGTAGAAAAATGAAACTTGGTATATCCATAGGACACCTCAGGGCAAACAGAAAAGTCAATGACAGTCACACCTAAACTTAACAGGAAGTCCGCCATGTGGGGTGAAAGCGCGGCCACTAAATTCGCACCCCTTGCGCAGAAAGATGCAAATCATTGTGTTTTAATCTAAATGGCCCCAAATTTGGTGAGTATCATCTAGACACATGTGCCAACCAAAGTTGTGACTTTGTTGTTGATATCTTATCGGGTATGGGTGTGGCAAGCCTGTAACGAGGTGGCCATTTTTGTGAAAATAAAGCGTCTCTTAACTCTCAAGCGGCTTCTCGGATCGAGTTGGACCCAAAAAGGCGTTTGTGCACATTCATGACCTGAACACAAAAATATGTAAATAAAAGGGTTATCTTTAGAAATGGCTCTCCAGCGCCCCTACAAACTTATAATGGGACCCAAGAATTTAGTATGTCATAGAGACATAAAATTTGGTACACACATCTCTTATGTCATGACGAGCATAAAAGCCAATGACAACCACCCCTATCTATAAATGTGTTGCCATAGCAACGTCCCAAAAATGTGAAAAAGTCAATGGGAAGTGAAATTTTTAGTTTGTTGTAGGCAAATAAAACTTGGTACACACATCCACCATGGGCTTATGAACAAAAAAGCCAATGGGGACCACACCCTATCACACACAGGAAGGCGGCCATTTTGAATTGAAAATGTGAACCGACTTAAAATACACCTCTTTTTAAAAGTACACAGAAAAAAGCTGCTTCATTCCACAGACACCAAACTTGGGCAAAATGAGCTAAACACATGTATGCAAAAGAGACAAGTGTTTTTCTAGACTTTTTGCTCGAGTTATATTTTTTTATTATAATTTATATATATTTTTTATTATAATTTTTCTGCAAAATGATTCTCAATTTGACCCAGTAAACCAACAACTAAAGTCATTTTATTGGTCCCAGACTTCAAGCCCAGCGAAAAATTTATGTATTTGAAGTCCCGAAAAAAAAATGAAAAATGAGTCAGTGGCGACCCTAGAAAAGTCAAAATACATTGGGCCTATGGAAAGTGAAAGTAACTTTTTTCCAACGTAGAAAAATGAAACTTGGTACATCCATAGGACACCTCAGGGCAAACAGAAAAGTCAATGACAGCCACACCCTAAACTAAACAGGAAGTCCGCCATGTAGGGTGAAAGCGCATGGCCACTAAAATCGCACCCCTTGCGCAGAAGATGCAAATCATTGTGTTTTAATCTAAATGGCCCCAAATTTGGTGAGTATCATCTAGACACGTGTGCCAACCAAAGTTGTGACTTTGTTGTTGATATCTTATCGGGTATGGGTGTAGCAAGCCTGTAACGAGGTGGCCATTTTTGTGAAAATAAAACGTCTCTTAACTCTCAAAGCGCCTTCTCGGATCGAGTTGGACCCAAAAGGCGTTTGTGCACATTCATGACCTGAACACAAAGATATGTAAATAAAAGGGTTATCTTTAGAAATGGCTCTCCAGCGCCCCTACAAACTTATAATGGGACCCAAGAATTTAGTTTGTCATAGAGACATAAAATTTGGTACACACATCTCTTATGTCATGTGAGCATAAAAGCCAATGACAACCACCCCTATCTATAAATGTGTTGCCATAGCAGCGTTCCAAATATGTGGAAAAAGTCAATGGGAAGTGAAATTTTTAGTTTGTTGTAGGCAAATGAAACTTGGTACACATATCCACCATGGGCTTATGAACAAAAAGCCAATGGGGACCACACCCTATCACACACGGGAAGGCGGCCATTTTGAATTGAAAATTTGGTCCGACTTAGAATACACCTCTTTTTTAAAAAACAACAAAAAATAGCTGCATAAAAGCCAATGACAACCACCCCCTATCTATAAATGTGTTGCCATAGCAACGTCCCAAATATTTGGAAAAAGTCAATGGGAAGTGAAAATTTTAGTTTGTCGTAGGCAAATGAAACTTAGTACACACATCCAGCATGGGCTTATGAACAAAAAAGCCAATGGGGACCACACCCTATCACACACAGGAAGGCGGCCATTTTGAATTGAAAATGTGAACCGACTTAAAATACACCTCTTTTTTAAAAGAACTCAGAAAATAGCTGCTTCATTCCACAGACACCAAACTTGGGCAAAATGAGCTAAACACATGTATGTAAAATAGACAAGCGTTTTTCTAGACTTTTTTGCTCGAGTTATATTTTATTTTATTATAATTTGGTATATATTTTTTTTATTATAATTTTTCTGCAAAATGATCCTCAATTTGACCCAGTAAACGTGCAACTAAAAGTAATTTTTATTGGTCCCAGACTTCAAGCTCGGCAAAAATGTATGTATTTGAAGTCCCGAAAAAAATATGAAAAATGACTCAGTGGCGACCCCTAGAAAAGTCAAAATAATTGGTTCTATGGAAAATGAAAGTAAATTTTTCCAATGTAGAAATACAAAACTTGCTACATCCATAGGACACCTTAGGGCAAACAGAAAAGTTTATTACAGCCATACCGTAAACTCAACAGAAAATCTACTATGTTGGGTGGAATACATGACCACCTAAATCGTACACTTTGTGCTAAAGGCTTTTCATCTAAACAGCTCCAAATTTGCTTTAAAGCACGACATGCAATCCTCCGAATATATGTGTCCCCGCGGTCTCAAGGGAGGCGAGGGCCTTTATCGCCGCTTGCGGCTTTAATTATTATTATTTTTTTTTTTATTGTCGACCTATGATCCTAAATTTGACCAAGTGAACATGAACGAAAAGTCATTTTTATTGGTCCAATTTTTTAAGCTCGGCGAAAAATTTATGTATTTGAAGTCGCCTAAAAAAAAATACGAAAAATGACTCAGTGGCGACCCCTACAAAATCAAAATACATTGGGCCTATGGAAAGTGAAAGTAACTTTTTTCCAACGTAGAAAAATGAAACTTGGTACACACATCCACCATGGGCTTATGAACAAAAAAGCCAATGGGGACCACACCTATCACACACGGAAGGCGGCCATTTTGAATTGAAAATGTGAACCGACTTAAAATAAACCTCTTTTTAAAAGAACACAGACAATACCTGCTTCATTCCACAGACACCAAACTTGGGCAAAATAGGCTAAACACATGTATGTAAAATAGACAAGCGTTTTTCTAGACTTTTTTGCTCGAGTTATATTTTTTTTTATTATAATTTGGTATATATTTTTTTATTATAATTTTTCTGCAAAATGATCCTAAATTTGACCCAGTAAACGTGCAACTAAAGTCATTTTATTGGTCCCAGACTTCAAGCTCGGCGAAAAATTTATGTATTTGAAGTCCCGAAAAAAAATGAAAAATGACTCAGTGGCGACCCTACAAAAGTCAAAATACATTGGGCCTATGGAAAGTGAAAGTAACTTTTTTCCAACGTAGAAAAATGAAACTTGGTACACACATCCACCATGGGCTTATGAACAAAAAAGCCAATGGGGACCACACCCTATCACACACGGGAAGGCGGCCATTTTGAATTGAAAATGTGAACCGACTTAAAATAAACCTCTTTTAAAAGAACACAGACAATACCTGCTTCATTCCACAGACACCAAACTTGGGCAAAATGAGCTAAACACATGTATGTAAAATAGACAAGCGTTTTTCTAGACTTTTTTGCTCGAGTTATATTTTTTATTATAATTTGTATATATTTTATTATAATTTTTCTGCAAAATGATCCTAAATTTGACCCAGTAAACGTGCAACTAAAGTCATTTTAATTGGTCCCAGACTTCAAGCTCGTGAAAAATTTATGTATTTGAAGATCGCCGAAAAAAAATTACGAAAAATGACTCAGTGGACCCTACAAAATCAAAATACATTGGGCCTATGGAAAGTGAAAGTAACTTTTTCCAACGTAGAAAAATGAAACTTGGTACATCCATAGGACACCTCAGAAGCGAACAGAAAAATGTATTACAGCCATATCATAAACTCAACAGGAAATCTACTATGTTGGGTGTATGCCGTGACCACCTAAATTGCACCTTGTGTCTAAAGGCTTTTCATCTAAACAGCTCCAAATTTGGTGAGTATCATCTAGACACGTGTGCAAAAGTTATCAATTTGTTTTTGATAGATTTGTGGCTGTATGAACAAAAAAGTCTGTGAAGAGGCACACTATTGGGAAATAAATGCCATTTCCCAATTGCCAGGATCCTTCTCAACAGAAAATGTTTGGAATACATGACCACCTAAATGTACACTTTGTGCTAAAGGGTTTTCATCTAAACAGCTCCAAATTTGCTTTAAAGCCACGACATGCAATCCTCCGAATATATGTGTCCCAGCGGTCTCAAGGGAGGCGAGGGCCTTTATCGCCGCTTTAATTAGGCCGAGCGGTGATCGGGAGGGCCTATTATTTTACTCAGATTATTATTTTTTATTTTTTTTTATTGTAAAGGATCCTAAATTTGACCCAGTGAACATGAGCGAAAAGTCATTTTATTGGTCAACTTCAAGCTCGCGAAAAATTTATGTATTTAAAGTCATGAAAAAAATACGAAAAATGACTCAGTGGCGACCCTACAAAATCAAAATACATTGGGCCTATGGAAAGTGAAAGTAACTTTTTCCAACGTAGAAAAATGAAACTTGGTACATCCATGGGCTTAGGACACCTCAGGGCAAACAGAAAAGTCAAAATGTGAACCGACTTAAAATAAACCTCTTTTTAAAAGAACACAGACAATACCTGCTTCATTCCACAGACACCAAACTTGGGCAAAATGAGCTAAACACATGTATGTAAAATAGACAAGCGTTTTTCTAGACTTTTTGCTCGAGTTATATTTTTTTATTATAATTTGGTATATATTTTTTATTATAATTTTTCTGCAAAATGATCCTAAATTTGACCCAGTAAACGCAACTAAAAGTTCATTTTAATTGGTCCCAGACTTCAAGCCGGAAAAATTAATGTATTTGAAGTCCCGAAAAAAATACAAAAATGACTCAGTGGCGACCCCTACAAAAGTCAAAATACATTGGGCCTATGGAAAGTGAAAGTAACTTTTTTCCAACGTAGAAAAATGAAACTTGGTACATCCATAGGACATCTCAGGGCAAACTGAAAAGTCAATGACAGCCACACCCTAAACTCAACAGGAAGTCCGCCATGTGGGGTGAAACGCGCGGCCACTAAAATCGCACCCCTTGCGCAAAAAGATGCAAATCCTTGTGTTTTAATCTAAATGGCCCCAATTTGGTGAGTATCATCTAGACACGTGTGCCAACCAAAGTTGTGACTTTGTTTTTGATATCTTATCCGGTATGGGTGTGGCAAGCCTGTAACGAGGTGGCCATTTTTGTAAAAAAAAATGTCTCTTAACTCTCAAACGCCTTCTCGGATCGAGTCGGACCCAAAAAGGCGTTTGTGCACATTCATGACCTGAACACAAAAATATGTAAATAAAAGGGTTATCTTTAGAAATGGCTCTCCAGCGCCCCCTACAAACTTATAATGGGACCCAAGAATTTAGTTTGTCATAGAGACATGAAATTTGGTACACACATCTCTTATGTCATTACGAGCATAAAAGCCAATGACAACCACCCCCTATCTATAAATGTGTTGCCATAGCAACATCCCAAATATGTGGAAAAAGTCAATGGGAAGTGAAAATTTTAGTTTGTCGTAGGCAAATGAAACTTGGTACACACATCCACCATGGGCTTATGAACAAAAAAGCCAATGGGGACCACACCCTATCACACACAGTAAGGCGGCCATTTTGAATAGAAAATATGAACCAACTTAGAATACACCTCTTTTTTAAAAGAACACAGAAAATAGCTGCTTCATTCCACAGACACCAAACTTGGCCAAAATGAGCTAAACACATGTATGTAAAATAGACAGGCGTGTTTCTAGACTTTTTTGCTCGAGTTATATATTTTTTTCTTATAATTTGGTATATATTTTTTTTATTATAATTTTTCTGTAAAATGATCCTCAATTTGACCCAGTAAACGTGGAACTAAAAGTCATTTGTATTGGTTCCAGACTTCAAGCCCGGCGAAAAATTCATGCATTTGAAGTCGCCGGAAAAAAAATACGAAAAATGACTCAGTGGCGACCCCTACAAAAGTATAAATACATTGAGCCTATGGAAAGTGAAAGTAACTTTTTTCCAACGTAGAAATACAAAACTTGGTACATCCATAGCACACCTCAGGGCAAACAGAAAAGTTTATTACAGCCATACCGTAAACTCAACAGGAAATCTACTATGTTGGGTGGAATGCGTGACAACCTAAATTGCACCCCTTGTGTCTAAAGGCTTTTCATCTAAACAGCTCCAAATTTGGTGAGTATCATCTAGACACGTGTGCCAAAAAGTTATCAATTTGTTTTGATACATTTGTGGCTGTGGTCGTAATGAGTTTGTGAATTGGCAGCCATTTTTGGGAAAAAAATGCCATTTACGCTTTAAGGCACAAATGCAATCCTCCAGTGCATGTGTCTCCAGCGGTCTCAAGGGAGGCGAGGCCTTTATCGCCGCGGCTTTAATTAGGCCGAGCCGGTGATGGCAGGAGGGCCTATTGTTTTTGCTCGGATTTTTTTTTTTTTATCTTTATTGTGACCAAATGATCCTAAATTTGACCCAGTGAACATGCACAAAAAGTCATTTTTATTGGTCCCAGACTTCAAGCTCTCAAAATACATTGGGCCTATGGAAAGTGAAAGTAAGTTTTTTTCAACACAGAAAAATGAAACTTGGTATATCAATAGGACACCTCAGGGCAAACAGAAAAGTCAATGACAGTCACACCCTAAACTCAACAGGAAGTCCGCCATGTGGGGTGAAGCGCGACCACTAAAATCGCACCTTGCGCAGAAAGATGCAAATCATTGTGTTTTAATCTAAATGGCCCCAAATTTGGTGAGTATCATCTAGACACTTGTGCCAACCAAAGTTGTAACTTTGTTGTTGATATCTTATCGGGTATGGGTGTAGCAAGCCTGTAACGAGGTGGCCATTTTTGTGAAAATAAAAGCGTCTCTTAACTCTCAAACGCCTTCTCGGATCGAGTTGGAACCAAAAGGCGTTTGTGCACATTCATGACCTGAACACAAAGATATGTAAATAAAAGGGTTATCTTTAGAAATGGCTCTCCAGCGCCCCCTACAAACTTATAATGGGACCCAAGAATTTAGTTTGTCATAGAGACATAAAATTTGGTACACACATCTCTTATGTCATGACGAGCATAAAAGCCAATGACAACCACCCCTATCTATAAATGTGTTGCCATAGCAACGTCCCAAAAATGTGAAAAAAGTCAATGGGAAGTGAAATTTTTAGTTTGTTGTAGGCAAATGAAACTTGGTACACATATCCACCATGGGCTTATGAACAAAAAGCCAATGGGGACCACACCTAGCACACACAGGAAGGCGGCCATTTTGAATTGAAAATTTGGTCCGACTTAGAATACACCTCTTTTTAAAAGTACACAGAAATAAGCTGCTTCATTCCACAGACACCAAACTTGGGCAAAATGAGCTAAACACATGTATGTAAATGAGACAAGTGTTTTTCTAGACTTTTTTGCTCGAGTTATATTTTTTTTTATTATAATTCGGTATATATTTTTTTATTATAATTTTTCTGCAAAATGATTCTCAATTTGACCCAGTAAACCAACAACTAAAGTCATTTTTATTGGTCCCAGACTTCAAGCCCGGCGAAAAATATATGTATTTGAAGTCCCGAAAAAAAAATGAAAAATGACTCAGTGGCGACCCCTACAAAAGTCAAAATACATTGGGCCTATGGAAAGTGAAAGTAACTTTTTTCCAACGTAGAAAAATGAAACTTAGTACATCAATAGGACACCTCAGGGCAAACAGAAAAGTCTATGACAGCCACACCCTAAACTAAATAGGAAGTCCGCCATGTGGGGTGAAACGCATAGCCACTAAAATCGCACCCCTTGCGCAAGAAGATGCAAATCATTGTGTTTTAATTTAAATGGCCCCAAATTTGGTGAGTATCATCTAGACACGTGTGCCAACCAAATTTGTGACTTTGATGTTGATATCTTATCGGGTATGGGTGTAGCAAGCCTGTAACGAGGTGGCCATTTTTGTGAAAATAAAACGTCTCTTAACTCTCAAACGCCTTCTCGGATCGAGTTGGAACCAAAAAGGCGTTTGTGCACATTCATGACCTGAACACAAAGATATGTAAATAAAAGGGTTATCTTTAGAAATGGCTCTCCAGCGCCCCCTACAAACTTATAATGGGACCCAAGAATTTAGTTTGTCATAGAGACATGGAATTTGGTACACACATCTCCTATGTCATGAGGAGCATAAAAGCCAATGACAACCACCCACTATCTATAAATGTGTTGCCATAGCAACGTCCCAAATATGTGGAAAAAGTCAATGGGAAGTGAAAATTTTAGTTTGTCGTAGGCAAATGAAACTTGGTACACACATCCAGTATGGGCTTATGAACAAAAAAGCCAAAGGGGACCACACCTTATCACACACGGAAGGCGGCCATTTTAAATTGAAGATGTGAACCGACTTAGAATACAACCTCTCTTTTAAAAAACAACAGAAAATAGCTGCTTCATTCCACAGACACCAAACTTGGGCAAAATGAGCTAAACACATGTGTGTAAAATAGACAGGCGTTTTTCTTGTCGTTTTTGCTCGAGTATATTTTATTTTATTATAATTTGGTATATATTTTTTATTATAATTTTTCTGAAAAATGATTTTCAATTTGACCCAGTAAACGTGCAACTAAAAGTCATTTTTATTGGTCCCAGACTTCAAGCCCGGCAAAAATGTATGTATTTGAAGTCCCTGAAAAAAAAATTTGAAAAATGACTCAGTGGCGACCCCTAGAAAAGTCAAAATAATTGGTTCTATGGAAAATTAAAGTAAATTTTTCCAATGTAGAAATACAAAACTTGGTACATCCATAGGACACCTTAGGGCAAACAGAAAAGTTTATTACAGCCATACGTAAACTCAACAGAAAATCTATGTTGGGTGGAATACATGACCACCTAAATCGTACACTTTGTGCTAAAGGGTTTTCATCTAAACAGCTCCAAATTTGCTTTAAAGCACGACATGCAATCCTCCGAATATATGTGTCCCCGCGGTCTCAAGGGAGGCGAGGGCCTTTATCGCCGCTTGCGGCTTTAATTTTTATTTTTTATTTTTATTGTCGACCTATGATCCTAAATTTGACCCAGTGAACATGAACGAAAAGTCATTTTTATTGGTCCCATTCTTCAAGCCCGGCGAAAAATTTATGTATTTGAAGTCGCCGAAAAAAAAATACGAAAAATGACTCAGTGGCGACCCCTACAAAAACAAAATACATTGGGCCTATGGAAAGTGAAAGTAACTTTTTCCCAACGTAGAAAAATGAAACTTGGTACATCCATAGGAAACCTCAGGGCAAACAGAAAAGTCAATGACAGTCACACCCTAAACTAAACAGGAAGTCCGCCATCTGGGGTGAAACGCGCGGCCACTAAAATCGCACCCCTTGCACAGAAAGATGCAAATCATTGTGTTTTAATCTAAATGGCCCCAAATTTGGTGAGTATCATCTAGACACATGTGCCAACCAAAGTTGTGACTTTGTTGTTGATATCTTATCGGGTATGGGTGTAGCAAGCCTGTAACGAGGTGGCCATTTTTGTGAAAATAAAACGTCTCTTAACTCTCAAACGCCTTCTCGGATCGAGTTGGAACCAAAAAGGCGTTTGTGCACATTCATGACCTGAACACAAAGATATGTAAATAAAAGGGTTATCTTTAGAAATGGCTCTCCAGCGCCCCCTACAAACTTATAATGGGACCCAAGAATTTAGTTTGTCATAGAGACATGGAATTTGGTACACACATCTCCTATGTCATGAGGAGCATAAAAGCCAATGACAACCACCCCCTATCTATAAATGTGTTGCCATAGCAACGTCCCAAATATGTGGAAAACGTCAATGGGAAGTGAAAATTTTAGTTTGTCGTAGGCAAATGAAACTTAGTACACACATCCAGTATGGGCTTATGAACAAAAAAGCCAAAGGGGACCACACCTTATCACACACGGGAAGGCGGCCATTTTAAATTGAAGATGTGAACCGACTTAGAATACAACCTCTCTTTTAAAAACAACAGAAAATAGCTGCTTCATTCCACAGACACCAAACTTGGGCAAAATGAGCTAAACACATGTGTAAAATAGACAGGCGTTTTTCTTGTCGTTTTTGCTCGAGGTATATTTTATTTTATTATAATTTGGTATATATTTTTTTATAATTTTTCTGAAAAATGATTTTCAATTTGACCCAGTAAAGCGTGCAACTAAAAGTCATTTTTATTGGTCCCAGACTTCAAGCCCGGCAAAAATGTATGTATTTGAAGTCCCTGAAAAAAAATTTGAAAAATGACTCAGTGGCGACCCTAGAAAAGTCAAAATAATTGGTTCTATGGAAAATTAAAGTAAATTTTCCAATGTAGAAATACAAAACTTGGTACATCCATAGGACACCTTAGGGCAAACAGAAAAGTTTATTACAGCCATACCGTAAACTCAACAGAAAATCTACTATGTTGGGTGGAATACATGACCACCTAAATCGTACACTTTGTGCTAAAGGGTTTTCATCTAAACAGCTCCAAATTTGCTTTAAAGCCGCGACATGCAATCCTCCGAATATATGTGTCCCAGCAGGTCTCAGGGAGGCGAGGGCCTTTATACGTAGGGCCTTGCAGGACTTTAATTGAAGGCCCGAGCCGGTGATGACCGGGAGGGCCTGTTGTTTTGCTCAGTTTTTTTTTTTTTTTTTTTTCTTTCCGACCCAATGATCCTAAATTTGACCCAGTGAACATGCGAAAAGTCATTTTATTGGTCCCAGACTTCAAGCTCGGTGAAAAATTTATGTATTTGAAGTCGCGAAAAAAATACGAAAAATGACTCAGTGGCGACCCTACAAAATCAAAATACATTGGGCCTATGGAAAGTGAAAGTAACTTTTTCCAACGTAGAAAAATGAAACTTGGTATATCCATAGGACACCTCAGAACAAACAGAAAAGTCAATGACAGTCACACCTAAACTTAACAGGAAGTCCGCCATGTGGGGTGAAACGCGCGGCCACTAAAATCGCACCCCTTGCGCAGAAAGATGCAAATCATTGTGTTTTAATCTAAATGGCCCCAAATTTGGTGAGTATCATCTAGACACGTGTGCCAACCAAAGTTGTGACTTTGTTGTTGATATCTTATCGGGTATGGGTGTGGCAAGCCTGTAACGAGGTGGCCATTTTTGTGAAAATAAAAGCGTCTCTTAACTCTCAAACGCCTTCTCGGATCGAGTTGGACCCAAAAGGCGTTTGTGCACATTCATGACCTGAACAAAAAAATATGTAAATAAAAGGGTTATCTTTAGAAATGGCTCTCCAGCGCCCCCTACAAACTTATAATGGGACCCAAGAATTTAGTTTGTCATAGAGACATAAAATTTTGTACACACATCTCTTATGTCTTGACGAACATAAAAGCCAAACCACCCCTATCTATAAATGTGTTGCCATAGCAACGTCCCAAAAAATGTGAAAAAAGTCAATGGGAAGTGAAATTTTTAGTTTGTTGTAGGCAAATAAAACTTGGTACACACATCCACCATGGGCTTATGAACAAAAAAGCCAATGGGGACCACACCCTATCACACACAGGAAGGCGGCCATTTTGAATTGAAAATGTGAACCGACTTAAAATACACCTCTTTTTAAAAGTACACAGAAAATAGCTGCTTCATTCCACAGACACCAAACTTGGGCAAAATGAGCTAAACACATGTATGTAAAAGAGACAAGTGTTTTTCTAGACTTTTTGCTCGAGTTATATTTTTTTATTATAATTGGTATATATTTTTTATTATAATTTTTCTGCAAAATGATCCTCAATTTGACCCTGTAAACAAACAACTAAAAGTCATTTTATTGGTCCCAGACTTCAAGCCCGGCAAAAATTTATGTATTTGAAGTCCCCGAAAAAAATACGAAAAATGACTCAGTGGCGACCCTAGAAAAGTCAAAATACATTGGGCCTATGGAAAGTGAAAGTAACTTTTTCCAACGTAGAAAAATGAAACTTGGTATATCCATGGACACCTCAGGGCAAACAGAAAAGTCAATGACAGTCACACCTAAACTTAACAGGAAGTCCGCCATGTGGGGTGAAAGCGCGGCCACTAAATTCGCACCCCTTGCGCAGAAAGATGCAAATCATTGTGTTTTAATCTAAATCGCCCCAAATTTGGTGAGTATCATCTAGACACATGTGCCAACCAAAGTTGTGACTTTGTTGTTGATATCTTATCGGGTATGGGTGTGGCAAGCCTGTAACGAGGTGGCCATTTTTGTGAAAATAAAACGTCTCTTAACTCTCAAACGGCTTCTCGGATCGAGTTGGACCCAAAAAGGCGTTTGTGCACATTCATGACCTGAACACAAAAATATGTAAATAAAAGGGTTATCTTTAGAAATGGCTCTCCAGCGCCCCTACAAACTTATAATGGGACCCAAGAATTTAGTTTGTCATAGAGACATAAAATTTGGTACACACATCTCTTATGTCATGACGAGCATAAAAGCCAATGACAACTACCCCCTATCTATAAATGTGTTGCCATAGCAACGTCCCAAATATTTGGAAAAAGTCAATGGGAAGTGAAAATTTTAGTTTGTCGTAGGCAAATGAAACGTGGTACACACATCCAGCATGGGCTTATGAACAAAAGCCAATGGGGACCACACCCTATCACACACGGAAGGCGGCAATTTTGAATTGAAAATGTGAACCGACTTAAAATACACCTCTTTTTTAAAAGAACACAGAAAATAGCTGCTTCATTCCACAGACACCAAACTTGGGCAAAATGAGCTAAACACATGTATGTAAAATAGACAAGCGTTTTTCTAAACTTTTTTGCTCGAGTTATATTTTTTTTTATTATAATTCGGTATATATTTTTTATCATATTTTTTCTGCAAAATGATCCTCAATTTGACCCTGTAAACGAACAACTAAAAGTCATTTTTATTGGTCCCAGACTTCAAGCCCGGCAAAAAATTTATGTATTTGAAGTCCCGAAAAAAAAAATACGAAAAATGACTCAGTGGCGGCCCCTAGAAAAGTCAAAATACATTGGGCCTATGGAAAGTGAAAGTAACTTTTTTCCAACGTAGAAAAATGAAACTTGGTACATCCATAGGACACTTCAGGGCAAACAGGAAATTCAATGACAGCCACACCCTAAACTCAACAGGAAGTCCGCCATGTGGGGTGAAAGGCGCGGCCACTAAAATCGCACCCTTTGCGCAGAAAGTATGCAAATCATTAAATCATTGTATTTTAATCTAAATGGCCCCAAATTTGGTGAGTACCATCTAGACACGTGTGCCAACCAAAGTTGTAACTTTGTTGTTGATATCTTATCGGGTATGGGTGTGGCAAGCCTGTAACGAGGTGGCCATTTTGTGAAAATAAACGTCTATTAACTCTCAAACGCCTTCTCGGATCGAGTTGGACCCAAAAAGGCGTTTGTGCACATTCATGACCTGAACACAAAAATATGTAAATAAAAGGGTTATCTTTAGAAATGGCTCTCCAGCGCCCCTACAAACTTATAATGGGACCCAAGAATTTAGTTTGTCATAGAGACATAAAATTTGGTACACACATCTCTTATGTCATGACGAGCATAAAAGCCAATGACAACCACCCCTATCTATAAATGTGTTGCCATAGCAACGTCCCAAATATTTGGAAAAAGTCAATGGGAAGTGAAAATTTTAGTTTGTCGTAGGCAAATGAAACTTGGTACACACATCCAGCATGGGCTTATGAACAAAAAGCCAATGGGGACCACACCTATCACACACGGGAAGGCGGCCATTTTGAATTGAAAATGTGAACCGACTTAAAATACACCTCTTTTTAAAGAACACAGAAAATAGCTGCTTCATTCCACAGACACCAAACTTGGGCAAAATGAGCTAAACACATGTATGTAAAATAGACAAGCGTTTTTCTAAACTTTTTGCTCGAGTTATATTTTTTTATTATAATTG
The DNA here is from genome assembly GCA_024416835.2 of Perccottus glenii. Taxonomy (NCBI): domain Eukaryota; kingdom Metazoa; phylum Chordata; class Actinopteri; order Gobiiformes; family Odontobutidae; genus Perccottus; species Perccottus glenii. The sequence continues at coordinate 5,802,457 of CM044549.2, read as the reverse complement.
GTATATATTTTTATCATATTTTTCTGCAAAATGATCCTCAATTTGACCCTGTAAACGAACAACTAAAAGTCATTTTTATTGGTCCCAGACTTCAAGCCCGCAAAAATTTATGTATTTGAAGTCCCGAAAAAAATACGAAAAATGACTCAGTGGCGGCCCCTAGAAAAGTCAAAATACATTGGGCCTATGGAAAGTGAAAGTAACTTTTTTCCAACGTAGAAAAATGAAACTTGGTACATCCATAGGACACCTCAGGGCAAACAGGAAAGTCAATGACAGCCACACCCTAAACTCAACAGGAAGTCCGCCATGTGGGGTGAAAGGCGCGGCCACTAAAATCGCACCCTTTGCGCAGAAAGTATGCAAATCATTAAATCATTGTATTTTAATCTAAATGGCCCCAAATTTGGTGAGTACCATCTAGACACGTGTGCCAACCAAAGTTGTAACTTTGTTGTTGATATCTTATCGGGTATGGGTGTGGCAAGCCTGTAACGAGGTGGCCATTTTTGTGAAAATAAAACGTCTATTAACTCTCAAACGCCTTCTCGGATCGAGTTGGACCCAAAAAGGCGTTTGTGCACATTCATGACCTGAACACAAAGATATGTAAATAAAAGGGTTATCTTTAGAAATGGCTCTCCAGCGCCCCCTACAAACTTATAATGGGAACCAAGAATTTAGTTTGTCATAGAGACATGAAATTTGGTACACACGTCTCTTATGTCATGACAAGCATAAAAGCCAATGACAATCACCATCTATCTATAAATGTGTTGCCATAGCGTCCCAAATATGTCAAAAAGTAAATGGGAAGTGAAAATCTTAGTTTGTCGTAGGCAAATGAAACTTGGTACACACATCCAGTATGGGCTTATGAACAAAAAAGCCAAAGGGGACCACACCTTATCACACACGGGAAGGCGGCCATTTTAAATTGAAGATGTGAACCGACTTAGAATACAACCTCTCTTTTAAAAAACAACAGAAAATAGCTGCTTCATTCCACAGACACCAAACTTGGGCAAAATGAGCTAAACACATGTGTGTAAAATAGACAGGCGTTTTTCTAGACTTTTTTGCTCGAGTTATATTTTTTTTTATTATAATTCGGTATATATTTTTTTATTATAATTTTTCTGAAAAATGATTTTCAATTTGACCCAGTAAACGTGCAACTAAAAGTCATTTTTATTGGTCCCAGACTTCAAGCCCGGCAAAAATTTATGTATTTGAAGTCCCGAAAAAATATGAAAAATGACTCAGTGGCGACCCCTAGAAAAGTCAAAATAATTGGTTCTATGGAAAATGAAAGTAAATTTTTCCAATGTAGAAAATAAAACTTGGTACATCCATAGGACACCTTAGGGCAAACAGAAAAGTTTATTACAGCCATACCGTAAACTCAACAGAAAATCTACTATGTTGGGTGGAATACATGACCACCTAAATCGTACACTTTGTGCTAAAGGGTTTTCATCTAAACAGCTCCAAATTTGCTTTAAAGCACGACATGCAATCCTCCGAATATATGTGTCCCCGCGGTCTCAAGGGAGGCGAGGGCCTTTATCGCCGCTTGCGGCTTTAATTTGTTCTTGTGTTTTTCTCTGCTGCAGTGCACTAGAGGGCGCAATAACCTTACTAATATACAAATGTTTTTTGAAAATTTCAGATGTAAGATAACAATCAGTACTACTCCATGTTCTTCTGGGTCTTTAGAGCTGTTTTATTAGAGATATGAATGTTAATAGTCCTATATTCTTTATTCTCAATATTTGTGTACAATATTAAAATTGAAAAATCTATACATTGTGAAATAAATGTAGACCTCTTTTAAATGTAGATCTCTTTTTAATGTAACAGGAGATGGTACTCTAGAGAATTTTGCTTCTGATATAATTACAATGCACTCCCTTTATCTGAACACTACAGTGTCCCAGTAAGGCACTTAGAGTGAGCTGATAGGCTATTTGTCTTATCTGTTTTCTGGCCACACTTCCTGCTCTTGTGTCTTGTCTTGACAATGTGGTGTATTCAGCTCTTGAAGCCACAGTCAGTGAGATACAGACACACACACACACACACACACACACACACACACACACACACACACACACACACACACACACACACACACACACACACACACACACACACACACACACACACACACACGGTTTAGGAGATAACCCACAGATGAAGCAGAACCTGTGTGTATACAATAACCTGGGTGAATGAGAACTCAAAAAAACTTATCCTGTTCTGGCTTAATGACAGGGCTGACATTTGGAGACAGACACCAACAGAGCTGATCACTCTCATATTCATTCTTTTGGAAAAAACAAAACTAAACAAAAACTAAAACAGAATGAGCAGATGAGCAAATGTGGAGCACTGAGGAAGTACGTTTGGGCTAAAAGCTCAGTGTGTTTCTGGAGAAATTTTGTTTGGTAACAGTATAAAATGGCAGCTGTAAACACTTTTTAGCAGACCAAACATAATGGATCCGTTTTTGTTTTGGTGTGAACTAAATAAAGAGGACTACAAGGCCCAGTAAAGAGGCCTGTCTTGAGATGGTGGAGAAATGGAGTAAAGAATGGTCTTTATTCAAACCCTTTCAGACTGTGTTTGAATAGTTACTAGAAGTTCTGTTGTCCTCTACATATAGTGTAAAAACAAATGGTAAGCAGAAAGTATATTTAGATCTTCCTCCATTTTTATTTCCAGTCCTTAGAAGATTATTCAAATGTTTAAACAAGAAATTGGAGCAGCATGGGTTTGGATTCTGCTTTGGAACAGTGCATGCTGTCCCAATCTCTCTAATGACTTCCAGCAGAATGACTGTCTCTCACTGTCTCAAATTAAGGCAATAAGCCAATAAATATAACTTCAAAGATTGCGTACAGTTACACAGATGCTAAATGAAACCTGTATAACACATGTTCAAGACCTTCACATGGGGACACTCAGTAAATCTTACTTAAACCCCAGTGTACAATGTGTTGTTTAAGGCTCATTGAAAGAACTCCAGAACTTGGCAGTTTAGGAAAAACTTAAAAGCAGCACTTTGTCCACACCCCTCTTTCTTCCACAGACTGGAGCCCCCCTTGTGATAGCATGAGCTGAAGTAGGGTCTGTTTTGATTGGCTCTGAGCTTGCTCTGAGTGTTTCCAGATGCACATACATCACCCAGGATAGTCCACAACAACAGAGAGAAACAGCGCTGACCAGGACACATCCTGTCTGCATTTGGTGGATTAACTATGTGAGAGGGGGGGTTAGTGGGATTGGAATCTCCACAGAGAGGGACCAGCCCGGGCTTTGGGAGAGTTTCAGATGCAGTTATGGGAAAATGAAACTAAAGTATAAACAACTTTTATTCATTGATGCACAAGAATTTCCAGCACAGTGTTACCCAAGCAGTGGATCAAGTCCCAAATATGGGTGATTGGATTTAATATTGCAACATTTATAAAGCCATTGTTTTAAAAGTTCACAAAGTTACAAGAAACCTAACAATATATTAAATATTATTATAATATTTAATATATTATATTATATAATTATATAATATTAAAGAACCCCTCCTTGAACCACAACCTTATCATGGTGGAGGGGTTTGAGTGCCCGAATGATCCTAGGAGCTATGTTGTCGGGGGCTATATGCCCCTGGTAGGGTCTCCTAAAGCAAATAGATCCTAGGTGACGGGCCCGACAAAGAGCGGTTAAAAACCCTTTATGGATAGTGAAATATCAAGGACCGTGACGTCGCCCGGTATGGCGCACCCGGGACCCCACCCTGCGAAAGACCTGCGGGAGGAGCCGTAAGGGGCCGGTGCAAAGGCCTCCATGACTCAATCCTCGGACATGGAATCTGGCGCTAGGGACATGGAATGTCACCAAGCTGGCGGGTAAGGAGCCTGCGCTTGTGCAGAAGGTTGAGAGATAACGACTAGAGATAGTCGGGCTCACCTCCACGCACAGCTTGGGCTCTGGAACCCAAATCCCCGAGAGAGGCTGGACTCTCGACTAATCTGGAGTTGTCTGCGGTGAGAGGCGGCGGGCTGTTGTGGGCTTCTTCATAGCCCCGCGGCTCAGCCGCCATGTGTTGGAGTTCAATCCGGTGAACGAGAGGATCGCTTCCCTGCACCTTCAGGTCGGGGATAGATCTCTCACTGTTGTTTGTGATTACGGGCCAAATGGCAGTGCAGAGTACCCGGCCTTCTTGGAGTCTCTGGCAGGGGTGCTGGAAAGTGCTCCGACCGGGGCTCCGTCGTTCTACTGGGGGACTTCAACGCTCACGTCGGCAGCAACAGTGACGCCTGGAGGGGTATGATTAGGAGGAACGCCCCCCCCTGGATCTGAACCCAAGGTGTGTTCTGTTATTGGACTTCTGTGCTAGTCACAGTTTGTCCATAACGAACACCATGTTCAAGCATAAGGGTGTCCACCAGTGCACGTGGCACCAGGACACCCTAGGCCGGAGATCGATGATTGACTTTGTTTCATCTGACCTCTGGCTGTATGTCTTGGACACTCGGGTGAAGAGAGGGGCGGAGCTGTCAACTGATCACCACCTGGTGGTGAATTGGATCCGATGGCAGGGGAGAAAGCTGGACAGACTTGGCAGACCTAAACGTACTGTGAGAGTCTGTTGGGAACGTTTGGCAGAGCTCCCTGTCAGAAAGATATTCAACTCCCACCTCCGGCAAAGCTTCGACCAGATCCCGAGGGAGGTTGGAGACATTGAGTCCGAGTGGACCATGTTCCGGTGCCTGTCGTGGCGGCAATCCCCGAATCCTGTGGTGGACACCGGAAGTAAGGGAAGCCGTCAAGCTGAAGAAGGAGACCTACCGAGCTTGGTTGGCTTGTGGGACTCCTGAGGCAGCTGATAGGTACCGGCAGGCCAAGCGGACTGCAGCCCGGGTGGTTGTGGCGGCTAAAACTCGTGTCTGGGAGGAGTTCGGTGGGGTCAATGAAAAGGATTATCAGAGGAGGAAGGGGAAGCAGTGCCCTGCCAACACTGTTTACAGTAGAGTTGGGAATCTGCTGACTTCAACTGGGGACATTGTTGGACGGTGGAAGGAATACTTCGAGGATCTCCTCAACCCCACCGACACGTCTTCCACTGAGGAAGCAGAGGCTGAAGGCTCAGAGGTGGACTCGTCCATCACCCCAGCTGAAGTCACTGAGGTAGTTGGGAAGCTCCTCGGTAGCAAGGCACCGGGGGTGAATGAGATATGCCCTGAGTACCTCAAGTCTCTGGATGTTGTGGGGCTGTCTTGGTTGACACGCCTCTGCAACATTGCGTGGCGGTCGGGGACAGTACCTCTGGACTGGCAGACCGGGGTGGTGGTCCCCCTTTTTAAGGAAGGGGACCGGAGGGTGTGTTCCAACTACAGAGGGATCACACTCCTCAGCCTCCCCGGGAAAGTCTATGCCAGGGTACTGGAGAGGAGAATGTGGCCGATAGTTGAACTTTGGATTCAGGAGGAACAATGCGGTTTTTATCCCGGTCTTGGAACACTGGATCAGCTCTATACCCTCTCCAGGGTGCTGGAGGGTTTATGGGAGTTTGCCCAACCAGTCCACATGTGTTTTGTGGATCTGGAGAAGGCATTCAACTGTGTCCCTCGTGGCGCCCTGTGGGGGGTGCTCTGGGAGTATGGGGTCCAGGGCCCTTTGCTAAGGGCTGTCCGGTCCCTGTACAACCAGAGCAGGAGCTTGGTTCGCATTGCCGGCAGTAAGTCAGACCTGTTTTCAGTGCATGTTGGACTCCGGCAGGGCTGCCCTTTGACACCGGTCCTGTTCATTATCTTTATGGACAGGATTTCTAGGCGCAGCCAGGGGCCGGAGGGAGTCTGGTTTGGGGACCACAGGATCTCGTCTCGTCGGGCATCTGTTTCGGATGCCTCCTGGATGCCTCCTAAGGGAGGTGTTCCGGGTATGTTCCACCGGGAGGAGACCCCGGGAAAGTCCTAGTGCATGCTGGAGGGACTATGTCTCTCGGCTGGCCCGGGAACGCCTTGGTATCCCCCCTGGAAGAGATGGAGGAAGTGTCTGGGGAGAGGGAAGTCTGGGCGTCTCTGCTTAGCGGTAGAAGATGGATGGATGGATAATATTAAAGAAGTCAGGAGCAATAGCCAAAGGAGAGAATGAAGCTCTGTCCAAATAACTAAAAGAAACAACGATATGAATAAGTCATGGAGAGTTATACACACGTTAGGAGTAGGATGATCAGTCCTGCCTTTAGAAGTCATTGTTCATATTATAGACTAACTCTTGTAGATGATAATTGGTGTCTCAAAGAATGACAGTGAACCAGAAGTCACCAGGGGGAGTAACCATGGCAACCGTAATTAGTACTAAAGTCGATAAATTAGAGCAGGATATATATAAAACTTAAAACTTATTTTAGTTTAAGAGAATGCATGCATAAAGCCAATGTTTTTAAATGGAAAAAAAAGACATGCATCGCCCAATCAGAGAGCTCCTTCAGACGCAGCAGATAAAACCTGCAGAGAATAAAACTTGCAGAGACCAGGTTAGGTTCCGAGTGGGTTACCATGGTAACTGACTCAGATGAACTCAAGCAGGACTGGTGTGGACCTGTAAGCTTCGGCGTGTTGTACTTTCTTTTGGTAAAATAGGCTCAGGAGGACACTCCTAAAATCCAGGTCATCACCTGGATTTGGGAACAGGTTATTCATCACCCATCCACACGTCCTCCAAGGACGGACTCCTCTGTTTGGCTAAAATACCAAAGATGCACCTCACCTTACCCACAATGCACCTGTGTCTTGGGAATGCTATGAGAGAAAGAGCAGAGAAAGAGCAGCTCAGTGCGGAAATATTTCAAATTTAATTTAAGATAAAAATCCAATGTACATTTGTTATATTACTGGAAATGTATTAGATTCTGTTCAGTTTTTTAGTTAACATTAGTGAGATTTCAACACATTCATGGTCCATTTAAGCTAATGTCATATTAAATTTGACAGTTGTAAATAAATGTGTCAAATACAAGCTACTAAGAACCCCTAACTAAGAAGTTTTTACAATCATTTATTCGTAATGTATCACAAACATCTGTTCAATGTGGAGTTAGGCCATACTCTAGATATTGGAGAAAAAACCCTGATGATGCCCTTGACCTGTTGACCTTTAACCTTACCAGCAGCAGTGTTGACTGAAACAGACGTTCAGTGGATGAGAGTGGATTACATCATAGTTTACTGCATGTTACGGCATATTTCCCTCTAAAGAGTTTTCCCATGTGTTTAGTGATCAGGGTTTGTTGGGGTAGAGCAGTAAACTCGACCACACTGGAAGAACTGCAGTGTAGAATTGTGCTGCAGGATTTAAGAGCTTTAAAGAGCAGAGGAACAACAGCTCTGGGTGTGTTAGAAACAAAGCCGGTGTCGCTCTGAACACGCCCAGAGGCAGGACACAGCAGGACTGGTTCTACAAACATGCCTTGAAATATGGTGGCCTGGAAGGACCAAATACAACAGGAAATGATTGGGACAATAAAAGTTGATTTGTGAACAGGTTTTATTACCAAGGATTCCTAAAGTCTATTAGTGCCATGTGTCTCCAGCTATAAACCTTGTCCCAGTCCCCCTGCTTCACAACAAACCAAATCCTTGAATGGAAAGCAGAACAATAGACTAGCCAAAAATTGAATAATGTTCATAACACAGTCTTGGTGAAAAAGTATCTGAGGCACTCTGTGGGTTGTTTTTTATTAAAACATGGACTTTGGACGGCGTTTGGACGACAGTGTTTTCCTTAGGGCAATGTATCCAGACTACAGGTGCTTGTAATAAATACTGATACAGCCACATGACAATAGGTCATGTGACCAGTAGAAGTAGTAGAAGTCAGACAAAACAAATCCAATAAAATGCAGTTAATGTCCTGAAATATTTACCATATTAGGAGGTAAAATGCTAGTACACAAAACATTAGGTTTTGTCACAGAGAAAGAAATATGGCTTGGCAAAGCAAGTCAGAAAATACACATAGATCACATTCAGTGCTTGTATTCTGGGTGAGCAGCATAATACTGATAAAAACACCTAAACTGTAAACACCACACAGAACAACAGAACAACGTACACAGTCATATTAGCAGTAAGCAAACAAATCCATTTCCTGCTCTCTTGTCTCCACCCAACACTCTTTGAGAACTCCTTCAGACCTACATCTCTCTGGACACATGAGTCCAGCTGGATTGACTCAGTCCCACCTGAGTCCACCCCGTGTCAGCTCTTATTCACTTTACATACTGTGTGTGTATAGTGTAAAACCACTTCTATTTGAAAAAGTATTATATCATTAAAAGACAGTGATTTTGATGTATTTCATCCACCAATACCCTTTTTTCTACAGGACGCAGGAACGGATGCGCAGCAAGAGCTTTATTTCCTGTTTGTGAATTATTATAAATCAACTGTAATTATAAAACTCCACAATGAAACCTTCTGTTTTTATCTGACTCTCTCAGATGTAAAATACCTTATTTAAGCTAAGATTGGTTTTAATAACTACAGATATCATCTGAACTGGAATACACCTGCTGCTGTGTCTGGACATGTCCTGGGCGTGTCCAATCAGGACACACTGTGGAAACATTTATTCACACCCAGCATTAAGACTGGACACATTAGGTCCACATCAGTGTGTGGATTTTAGAGCCAGGTGTGATGGGGACCAGAGAGAAGAGTCCTGTACAGTGGACATATGGATGTGTGTTAGCTCAGTGGGTTTGTGCCAGTGGATAGTTCTTTTGGCTTTATTCTTTGGCAGTAAATGAATTATACTGCTGGTTATTACTGCTGGGAATAATGACAAATGCAGTGATCACAAAACCACTGACAGAGAGTTGGACACCTCCTCAGATAGGTTCACACAGTTAAAGCAACACCTTATGTCATTTTCAGTCTGTAAACTCACTGTAAGTCTAAGACACAAAACACAGTATTGTTAACTTCTCATAAATATCCAATAACCTTCTTCGCTGTAATGTGTACAATGATGTGACTGTTCTGTCTCCATATGGTGTTCTGTGGAGTGTCATGACAAAAAAACATCCAAATGAACTCAATGCTAATGTTGGCTCTATATTTTTGCATAAAAAGTTATATTGATTTATCCACATTTCTAACATTCAACTCCAGATTCAACCTTTATTCCTTTTCAAACTGTGACACACCCCTCATTTGTTGAACAGAAACCACGCCCCTGCCGCGTCATCACGGACTACCTGTGTCAAACCCGAGTCAAACGCATGACTCCACACTTTTCCAACCAGGAGAAAGTGGTTTCCTCAAACGCACGCTGACACAGACGCCCCCAGGTCAGCTGAAGCCCCTCACGGCGGGGCATGGACAGCTGATCGGACTGCGGACACTCAGCGGCAGCGCAGTCCGTACTCACAGCCGTCCCGTCCGGGCCTGCTCAGGATGGCGGCCGTGAAGGCTCTGCAGCAGTGGTGCCGGCGACAGTGCGAGGGTTACCGGGACGTGAGCATCACCAACATGACCACGTCCTTCAGAGACGGACTGGCCTTCTGCGCTCTCATCCACAGGCACAGACCGGAGCTCATGTGAGTACAGCCCGGGGCTCAACGGGGAGGAACTTTTGAAAAGACTCCTAAACTCTTTGTTGTTGGGGCTAGACGCTCGTTTCTCCTCGAGCAGTAGTTAGTTTAAAGAGTGCCTGGGGCTGGGAGAGAGCAGAGCAGCAGTCACAACACGCAGCACATCTAGAGTTAGTATTAACTCCGAGGGAATTCTGTCGAACTTTCAGTAACTGCCAACACTGTGACCAGTGAGTGTACGCGGTATTGGAGGATAGTAGTTAATTTACTACAATCCAGCCACTCACAACACACCTAACACCCACCCACAGGCTATATATACATTTCAGACTTCCTACATTACAACAGGAGCATATTTCTAAAGCCCTGTCTCTGACTTGACTCTGACTCTGACTAACAGGAGATTGTGTAAAACTGGAACTTCCGTCAGTTTCAGTTTAGGCTCCTCTGTTGGATCTGACAGCTGACAGGACCGGTGCTGGATCTATGTGGGACATACTGTAAAGAGCAGCCTATAATAATCTGCTACAATCTTTACCACAAATATTAGAAGAATAATATACTTAAACTGCTTTTAAATGTGTGTTTAGGTAATGACTAAATGTAAATGTTATTCAACAGATAAGGTAACAGAGCAGCTGCGAATATTCATTTAACTCTGACTCAACACAGACATAGACTACCTTTTTAAAGTGTGCTAATGATAAATTAAAAGGTGTTCACCCTAACACTTTGATCCACTGTTCAGTCTTTCTAACAGTACATAATCCAACATATTCAGACTAACTTGAGTCTAAACTGACACATATGATGGAGGAAAAGTCCATTTGATTGCAGTCATTTCTTCTGAGTCTAAGTCTGGTCTAGTCTGAATAAGTGTGTGGTGTTCAACTGGTCAACCAAATAATTTGTGCCCTGCAGATACTGCCCTCTATATTCTCCATAGACACGGCATCTTTATGCAGAAGCTGTCCAATTTTTAAAATGGCACTGAACTTTACTGTTGGTTTTATTTCAGTAGAGTCTGTTTGATCTCGGGAATAGTTTGCTCTCGAAGCTCTTAAACATGATGCAGTGTATCTTAAAAGCTTGTTCAGAAGGTCAATGCCTGTCTTATTGTACACTATCTGACTCTAAGAATATCTGTGTATATTTCATTAAACCAGCCTGATATTGGGTGTTCATGTGAGTGAGCTCTGGAACATTAAATTGTGAAGAGCTTAATGGGCCGGGCTGTATAAGGACAGCAGACATGTGACAGAAGCATGAATGAGACTGTGACATACGTATGTGTGCTGTGGATGAGTCAGTCACACATGAGCACTCCTCACTCACCAAACATCAGCTTTTGGCTCTTCTCTGTTGCAGAAATTTTGATTCACTGAAGAAAGAAAATGTCTATGAGAACAACAAACTGGTAAGACTTCAGTCTCGGGTCAAACAGATGTGTCCCTAAACATAAGAAATTTTGTACATCATCACATACATGCACAGTGAGGCTCAGTCACCACCACATAACCATCCATCCATCTTCTTCCACTTATCCGGGGCCGGGTCGCGGGGGCAGCAGTCTAAGCAGAGACACCCAGACTTCCCTCTTCCCAGACACTTCCTCCAGCTCTTCCGAGGGATACCAAGACGTTCCCAGGCCAGCTGAGAGACATAGTCCCTCCAGCGTGTCCTAGGTCTTCCCCGGGGTCTCCTCCCAGTGGGATATGCCCGGAACACCTCCCTAGGGAGGCGTCCAGGCACATAACATTTATTTTAAACATGAATCTGACAATCACCAGTTCTCATGTACATTTTAATGATTTTTAATGAGACTTCATTTAAGAAACACTTTCTTTTAATTATAGGTCATCTACAACAAAACAGAAAGAAAAAGAAGACTTAAAGATCTTCTTTAAGTCTATAATTATTTTTATAATTATTCTTAATTATTATTACAATCTTCACTTATGAAGATTGTGAGCAGAAGGTCCATTTGAGCACCAGTTAGTGCATTAGTCTCTTTGTTCAACAGACTTTAAGAAGCTGAAGCAGAGGCCTTCAGTTGTCATGGGTTTCCAATAAATAAATATTAAACATTCATTGTGTAGAAGGTGAGGATAAAGCGTGTTTTATAAAACGTTTCACTGATGAAAGCTGTCCGTTGGCCTGTCTCTACCTGTTGGTGTTGCTTCAGTGGAATGACTGAATGCAAGTCCAAAATAAACTTGGCACAATAAGACAAAATAAGATTTTAATAGATGAATATCTTTTCTCCTGGAAGTGCAACATTACTGTTTAAAGCAAAACAGTGTAACTTTATAACTCAAAATATGGAGCCTGAGAATCATTACAACAAAAGCATTGAATTCATTTGAAAGGTTTCTTGACATAAAACAAGGAGAATAACCCTTTTTCAAAGACATAGTGAGCCTGCTTTGAAAGATTAATCAATCTAAGACTTAATCAAGTTCTTTCAGACTGTTTGTCCTGTCTGTTCGCAGGCGTTCCGAGTGGCAGAGGAGCAGTTGGGTATTCCAGCACTGTTGGACGCGGAGGACATGGTGGCTCTTAAAGTCCCTGACCGCCTCAGTATCCTCACGTATGTGTCCCAGTACTACAACTACTTCCACGGACGCTCCCCCAGTGAGTACAGACCGTAAATGATAAGACAGTTATATTCTACGGTAAGGCTCTATCAAAGACCAGAGAAGTCAGGACTTTGACAGGTGTCGGTTTCCTGAAGTGATGGAAAGAAGGAAGAAATAGCAGCTTATGTATTTTTTATACTTTACGCTGTTTGAAGTTGAGTTTGGATTTCAGATTTGTATGTGAGCAATAATGTATTGTCATTTTATTTAGTGACCTTATAATCAGTGAATCTAAGATGCACAGAAGGTTGGACAATAGAGTTGATGATACTAATAACACGTGCTGTAATCTTGTTGCATATGAAAATACCAGTTTAAATTGTAATTTGCAGAAGAGACAGTGTTATGTCTTTCAGTTCAGAGTTTGTGCTGTGTGACTTGCCAAATATATACACCTCGAAATGATATGACAAAATGAAAAGAAAATTTGCAATTTATTATAGATATTTATTGATCCTGCACAAAGTAACAACAATGTCTTGTGCGTCTGTGCGTCTCTGTGTGTGTGTGCGAGCGTCTGTGTGTGTGTGTGTGCGTCTGTGTGTGTGCGTCTGTGCGTCTCTGTGTGTGTGTGCGGCGTCTGTGTGTGTGTGTGTGTGTCTGTGTGTGTGCGTCTGTGCGTGCTGTGTGCGCCTGTGTGCGCCTGTGTGTGTCTGTGTGTGTCTGTGTGTTTGTGTGTGCGTATGTGCGTGTGTGTGTGCGTATGTGTGTGTGCGTATGTGTGTGTGTGTGCGTCTGTGTGTGCGTATGTGCGTCTGTGTGTGTGTGTCTGTGTGTGTGTGTGTGCGTCTGTGCATGTGTGTGCATATGTGTGTGTGTGTCTGTGCGTGTGTGTGCGTCTGTGCGTGTGTGCGTCTGTGCGTGTGTGCGTCTGTGTATGCGTATGTGCACGTGCGTCTGTGTGTGCGTCTGTGTGTGCGTGTGTGTGTGTGTGTGCGTGTGTCTGTGCGTGTGTGTGTGCGTATGTGCGCCTGTGTGTGTCTGTGTGCGCTGTGTGTGTGCGCCTATGTGTGTTTGTGTGTGTTGTCTGTGTGTGTGTGTCTGTCCATGTGTCTGTGTGTGTGTGTGTGTGTGTGTCTGTGTGTGTGTGTCTGCGTGTGTGTCTGTGCGTGTGTCTGTGTGTGCGTGTCTGTGTGTGTCTGTGTGTGTCTGTGTCTGTGTGTGTGTCTGTGTGTGTGTGCTTGTGCGTCTGTGTGTGTGTCTGTGTGTGTGTGTGTGTGTGTGCTTGTGCGTCTGTGTGTGTGTGAGTGTGTGTGTGTGTGTCTGTGTGTGTGTCTGTGTGTGTGTGTCTGTGCGTGTGTCTGTGTGTGTGTGCTTGTGCGTCTGTGTGTGTGTGAGTGTGTGTGCGTGTGTCAGTGTGTGTGTGTGTGTCTGTGCGTGTGTGCGTGTGTCTGTGCGTGTGTGTGTGTATGTGTGTGTGTGCGCCTGTGCACGCGTGTGTGTGTGTGCGTGTGCGTGCGTGTGTGTGTGTGTGTGTGTCTGCGTCTGTGTGTGTGTGCGTGCGTGCCTGTGTCTGTGTGCGTCTGTGTGTGTCTGTGCGTGTGTGCGTCTGTGCGTGTGTGTGTCTGTTCTTGTGTGTGTCTGTGTTCGTCTGTGCGCGCGCGTGTGTGTGTGTGTCTGCGTGTGTGTCTGTGTGTGCGTGTGTGTGTGTGTGTGTGTGCGTCTGTGCGCGTGTGTGTCTGCGTGTGTGTGTGTCTGCGTGTGTGTGTGTGTCTGCGTGTGTGTCTGCGTGTGTGTGTGTGCGTGTGTGTGTGTGTGTCTGCGTGTGTGTCTGCGTCTGTGCGTGTGTGTGTGTCTGTGTGCCTGCAGCCCTTATGGTTTTTTTGGGTCTAAAAAAAAGTGCGTGTGTGTGCAGTTGGTGGTATAGCCGGTATCAAGCGTCCGGCTGACAGCCCTACAGAACATCCAGCAGGAAAGAAGAACCAGCCCGTGTCTGCCAAAGTGTTCCCCTTGTCCGGTCCTGCCAAAGAGCACGACCAACCCCCAGACTCCCTCAGCAGGCCCACCCCGACTCCAAAACTCGCCACAAACACCAAACAGGTAAAACCGCTTCTTTGACCTGAGTGTTTCCTGTAGAAATATTGTACGGGACAAACTAGACGTGGACTATACCCACAGCAGTTTCATAATAAAAGCAAAAGTAAGATGCCGGGCAGTGGCTCAGTGGGTAGAGCGGTCGTCCTTCAACCGGAAGGTAGGTGGTTCGAATCCCGCTCTCCCCACAGTTCATTCTGTCGTTGTGTCCTTCGGCAAGACACTTAACCCACCTTGCCTCCAGTGGCTGTAACACTGGTAATTACATTAGAACAATGTAAGTCGCTTTGGATAAAGGCGTCAGCTAAATGAATAAATGTAAATGTAAGATTAGTTTGAAATCTTACTTATTCAAAACAAAGGAAATAAATGTTCCCCTTCTGTAATCAGAGGGACGTGTGAAGTACCTGCCACACATCTGGACCCATCTGTGTTTCAAACGTTGGGACTCCCGGGAAGGTTTGCAGTAATGTTATACTTTAACTAAAGGCTGTTAACATGTCACTATTGAATTATGTGGCAGTTTCTGTTGCTGCCAATGGGACTCCAGAAAATAGTTTGGGAAGTCCATGTGCAGCTTAGGGAAAGTTTTCTTCAACTACATGCATCAATGAGCAGACAATAACTATTTTTATCCTGATCCAGTCTCCTTCTGATAACACTGAAGTAGACTTTGGCCACTGAGTCAATGAGTGCCTTTCACTTTTAAGACCGTTTGAGGTACAAAACAATCATGGTGTTTCCTGAGCACATGTTCAGGCTGCTCTATCCAGCTGTGTATTTAAAAACACATTGAATTACTGTCACGTCAACTAGAAAAAAAAATGATATCACTATTGCAGTAAATGTTCTAATTGTGTCCTTCATAGAATCCTTTGTCTGTCTGCTACAAGTCTTTACTGTTGGACTAAATGTGAATGTGACTGTCTGTTCTGTAGGACGTCCCAGCAGAGAGGTCCCAGATAGGCACCCTCAATAATAAATGTGTGTCCTGCAACAAACATGTTCACCTGGTGCAGCGCTACCTGGTGGACGGGAAGCTCTATCACAGGAACTGTTCCAAGTAAGGCCTCTCTTCAGATGTTTACAATTTTCTTCTAGAAACTCATTTCTTTAGAACCTCACAAACATTTTTTTTAAGTGTTGTATTGTTTTTCTCAATATATTATGATATGATTTCGATTTTTATCGCCCACTGCTATTGTGTATTTATTCTTTTGTGTTTTTTTCCCCGTCCAGATCCCTAACTACGGACACAAACCTTCACAAAAACCTCTGTCCAGACCCTCTCCTGACCCAGGCCCTGCTAAAACCAGTCCCAGTCCATCCAGACTGGATCCACCATGGCGTAACCACAAAGCCACCTCTCTCTCCTCTGTCTCCAGCAGTTTGTCTCCTCCACAGACTGGTTCCTCTGAACCTGCTAAAGCTCATGTTACAGTCTCCAAACCATGCTCTACATATGATCCCACTCCTACTACAACCACCACTCCTACCCCTGCTCCCAGGACCTCTATCGCTGCTAAAAACCTGCAGGCCAAGGTCAAGTTCTTCCAGTCGAATGAACCTGACACTAATGCAGAGGTAATAACTGGAGCCAGAAGTGTGAACGTGAGGAGAGGGCAGAAGCAGGAGCTCATGCCGGTTCAGGCTGTTACTGTGAGTGGACAGGACACTACTGTGGAGAAAAGCAGAGGAGAGTCAAGAAAAAGGAGCGAACTCAGCAGAAGCAAGGCGTCAGCAGCAGCCTTCATCTCCAAGAAACTGACTGAGGAGAACAACAACAAGCCATTGGGGACCGTAACGCCTGCCAAGTGAGTCTTTCCAAGTGCAGTAACAATGTGGAAACAAATGTAGCATTGTTTAATTGTACTTTAATACAAGCCTGGTTAAATGAGTCCGTTTCCTGTTCTAACATAATCCACTACACTACATGTCCCCCACAGCTGACTTACAAAAGGAAATGTAGCTGGATAAGTAACTGCGAAGGGAAAGATTTGAATTATTGTTGCCTATCTGATTTTTGTTTTCCGTTCATTGTCTATTTTACATATAAACATGTTTTCTGTGTAGGCTGTAAAAGTAAACTGCAATGTTTCTTTTTCAAACTAAGCAATAGGCATATTTAACCTGTCTGGAACCCAGTCTTAAATCTGAGACTACACTTGTATCATCCTGCCCCTAGTGGCAAGAGTTGGTATTGAACATGTCTCCATCCACAGACCGAGCTCAGTGGAGACCCCGAAGAAGGAGCCGGAAGCCGTCAGAGGGAGAGTGAAGCTGAGGGCAAACCCTTCACTGCTGTCTGACCTGAACCCCCCCACCACAGCACGCCCGCCCAGTCCAGCCAGCACCAGGGTTCCAGTGACCACAGCACGCCTGCCCAGTCCAGCCAGCACCAGGGTTCCAGTGACCACAGCACGCCTGCCCAGTCCAGCCAGCACCAGGATTCCAGTGACCACAGCACGCCCGCCCAGTCCAGCCAGCACCAGGGTTCCAGAGTGGCCCGCACAGCCCAGGAACCTGTCCCCCAACACCTCAGGTTCATACAGCTTTAGAATGTCTGTGTAATGAAGCACAACAAAGGACATCTGAACCACACAAAGCACTGAGCTGCTTCAGACGTGGCTTATATTTGATATGAAAAGTAAATCAATATTCATTCATTGTTTTTGTCTATTTTCAGCCATTTCAGTGAGTGAATCTCCCACTGACTGGAGAGCAAGGCTCAAACCAGTATCTAGGTGAGACTTGTCCTCTGTCGTCCTGTCTCTGTCAGTCAGCTAACAGTTTGTTGGAGACATCCGTCCCGTGATCTAATGCACGCCCCGAATGCACGCCTCTTCCAAATGTCTGCAGCATCCGTGGACCCCCGCCCCAAAGACAGGAGCCACAGTGTGTTTAGAGAGTGCAGCATATGCTCAGTGTCCCCACATGACCTTTAGAGTTCAGCGATAAACCTTTTTAATTGTGTTTTAACTCAGACATATATGTACATAATAATTAATCTTGACTTTTGTAAACTGGTGTACTTTAGTGAACTTACATTTTGAGCAGGCCACGTGATTCCATTCTGTCTGACTGTCATCAGTGTATAAACAGTAGGAGGTGACAAACAGCAGATGTGTTGTCTCACCATGTAATCAAACTGTCCAGTGTGTGTATGACATTAGGATTAGTTTAAAAACGCGCTGGTTTTGGTCCAGCCTCACATCAGTGCTCCTGTATCTTTCCACAGCGCGGCTGCTTCCTCCCAGTCTTCACCAAAACCATGGACCAATAGAGCAGGAAAGACCCAGACCGTAGAACCCCCCAGACCCAGTCCTGCTGTTCCCAGCCCCAGTATTTCTGTTACAGACAAAGGTACAGTGCGATCTCCCCGGTTCTGAACCTCTTCTGTCAATACTTCATCTCACTGTCATGTTTATATGCAGGCTTTTTCAGACCTACTACTGCACACGAAGCCCAAACAAAAACACCAAAGGTAATACTATTATCGGGAATGTTAAAGAAACTGTGTTATCTAACCTGGTTCCACTGACCAATCAGAGTACACACAGCATTTTTACTCAGATGGTGTTAATGTGGGAAAGAGCGAGTAAATTATCAGAATTGTGTGCCTTTTAGCATTGGTCTGTGCTGGTCTGTGCTAAGGAAACAAATACAAAGTTGAAGTTGTGTTCCCATCAGTCATGGCTGTTGTATTTTGTGGTTAGACCAAGCAGGACTACATTTCCAAGGAGCAGATCCTGAGGGAGCTGCAGGAGATCGAAGACAGCGTGAATGAGCTGGAGAAGAGAGGCGTGGAGCTGGAGCTCAGACTGCGGAGCAGTGAAGAAGGTAATGGACTATTGTTGGTGAAATTAGGAATGGTCCAATACCACCTTTTTCAAATATGTACTCAACACTGAGTGTTAATAATTTTGAACACTGCAAGATGTTCATAAACCATGAGCCATGAATTATTCTATTTTTTTGTTTTCCCCAGATTTTTGGGTCTCTTTCCTGAAGGAGCCTGTTTCTGCATCTTTTGTGATTTTGAAAGAGCAGTATTTGTTGTTTACTGTACTTTAGTTTTCTCTCTATGGAAATGGGTTTTGCACAGTCAGACCTGGTGTGTTCCACCATGCTGTTGGTGTGTAATAATGCAATATGTGGTTTATTATGCTCATTAAATCAAGGCCCAACAACTGAATGTTATTAAGATGTTGGTGAATAATGAATGCTTGTGCTGTGTGTGTCTGTATAGACGGGGAGGACGAGTCTGTGATGGACGAGCTGATGGTGGAGTGGTTCACTCTGATCCGGAACAAGCAGGTGGCCATACGCCGTGAGTCAGAGCTGGTTTACATGTGAGTGCACCCGCCCCCCCCGCTTCACTCAGCTCAGGCAGACAGACATGTCCAGAAGGAGAACAGTGGGAACTGTTCTGTGTTCCTCAGTGGGATGTCCTGGCACAGACCACTCGTACAGAAACACCTTTATGTTTACATCAAATAATTAATCAAAAGGCACCACTATTGTGTCATTTACAGTCCTAACATGAGTATTCAACACCATTACACCATACACCAATATTCCAAGCTAAATTTTTAAAATTAATAAAAATGAATCAAAACAGAAAAATATATCACATGTTTTCTTGATATTGTGCGGTACAACCTAAAAGTTCTTATTTGACTTCAGTCTGGGAAAAGTGCTCATATTTGAAAGATGTCATTCATGCTTGTGCTCCAGAGAGCATTCCTTTAAACCACAGAACCACAAATGCTAATGCGTAATAATAGAGTGTTACAGTATTAGTGGAGTAGGGGTCACAGTAAAGGCTCTTTACTACAAAAATAGGTTTAGGAATACTTCCAGAAATTTTCTAAAGTTATACGCTGCTCTTTGTAATGGGTATATCAAACATGAAAAAAGAGAAACAGCCAATTTAAAATCTATTTTGAATATTGAATATTGATTAGGGCCAATGCATTTGGGCATTAGGCCTTCATCAACAATAGCGACTTAAAGGTGTAGTCCATTCATAAGACTTCTCCACCTAGACATGGAAATATAAATGTCAAACCAGCAACATTATAAACATGGTCAAAATGTAAAACATATCAGTCAATAATGCAGATGTAAAAGGCTACTCTTGTTTTGTTTGGATTGTAGGATGTGATCACCTCCAAAAGCTTTTACGGAGAGTCGTTTTCTCTGGTGGTATTTCTAAAACATGTCTGGCTCTAACATTGTGTTGTCAGAGGCAGGACTCAGGAGCTGGAGGAGCAGCAGCCCGATGTGGAGCAGGAGCTCAGGAGGCTACTGGACAAACCCGGTAAGCTCTCACAAGACCAGACCCACAGAACAGCACGGATAGGACACTAAGACCTGTTTGTGTGTTCGCAGAGCCCTTAAAAACAGCTTACGATCGCAGGAAAGAGAAAGAGCTTATGGAGAAACTGGTGGGGATTGTCAACGACAGAAACGCTATAGTGGAGGGTCTGGATGAGGACAGACTCAGGTGAGAGGACTACTACTTTACACTGTCATCAAACATGAGCCAGCTAAAAAATCGATTCACATATTCACACGACGTTTCCAGTGGATTGTGATGTTAATTGAATTGCAATACATGTTTTGAACAACAGAGGCCGCTCTGTTTACTGCAAACTCACTTTCAACCAGCTGTTGCTAGCATGGCGAGTGCAGATGTTGATATTGAGGAAGTCTCATCCTCAAATCATAGGTATATGGCAGCCTACAGTTGTGCTCATAGGTTTACCCCGGCAGACATTTGTGATTGTTTGGACATTTTTAAGAGAATATAAATGATAACACAAAAACTTTTTTCACTCATAGTTTGAGTAGCTTGGATGTTTATTGTCAATAAAAAAGATATCCAAGGACTTGAGAATGTCAGCAGTGTTCAAACTCTAACTAAGAAGTGGAAAACGAGGGATTCTGTTGAAACCAAACCAAGGTCAGGTAGACCAACAAATATTTCAGCCTCAAGTTAAAATGTTGAATAGAAAAACCCACAAATAACTTCAACTGAAATACAGGACTGTCAGAAAACAGGTGGTGTGAATGTTTAAAGATGCACAATAAGGAGGCACTTGAAGAAAAATGGACTGCATGGTCGAGTCGCCAGAAGAAAAACATTTCTACACAAATCACAAAGCATCCCACTTGCATTACTCCAAACAGCTCAGAGACAAGCCTCAAAACGTCTGGAACAAAGTCATTTGGAGTGATGAGACCAAAATTTATTTTCTTTTTGGCCACAACCATAAACGTTAAATTTGGAGAGGAGTCAACATGGCCTATGATGAAAGGTCCACCAGTCCTACTGTGAAACATGGAGGTGGATCACTGATGTTTGGGATGAGTGAGCTACAAAGACTCAGTCTCCTGACCTCAGTATCATTGAGTCACTCTGAGGAGATCTAAAACGTGCAGTTCATACAAGACAGCCCAAGAATTTACAGGAACTGGACGCTTTTTGCCAAAAAGAATGGGCAGCTTTACCATCTGAGAAAATAAAGAGCCTCATCCACAACTACCACAAAAGACTTCAAGTTGTCATTGATTGGTAAAAGTGGCAATACACAGTATTAAGAACTGGGGCATGTAAACTTTTGATCAGGGTAGTTTTGATTTAAAAAGAGTAAAAACAACTGTTTGACAATAAATGGCTTCACCCAAACACTAAATCTGAGTGAAAGAAAAGTTTATCATTTATACTCGCTGAATAATGGCCCAAATAAATCACTGCCAGGGTAAACTAATGAGCTCAACTGTAAATAAATTCACTTTAGCAAAAGGGATGCACACTGTCTGTGTCTCTCTGCTTCTGCACAGAACGGTATCGCGCCGACTCGGCTCCGTGCGGACTTAACGAGCGGGGCTTAATGAGCGCGCAACAAAAACAAGTCTGTTTGTGAGGCTGAGCAGAACTCTCAAAACGAACAAAAAGTCATGTTCGTCCTGTCACTGGTGGAGAACAGAGAGAATGTGAGGAGTAATCTGTGTTAGCAAAGAAGCTCAACAAAAAGCTGTCGTCCTGAGTCTGAACCTTCTCTGAGCCATAAGTTATTATTTCATAAATAGTCAGACCTGTCTTAAACTAAGTGTTCATCTGTTCAAGGCCCTTGTCAGAGAGATGTAATAATGTTCTGGATCATGTGCTGCCTTCTGTGTCTCTGCTGCAGACACTGAGAGTCGGTACTTCTGGTCCTCACATGAATTATTACTGTTAATACATTCTTGTTATTATTAATAAATAATAGATGAAAATGTTGTTAAAGTAACAGTTAAACGAATGAGAGTAATTTTGTTTAAGGGAGACACATGAGAACAGTGTTTATTATTGGTTTTGAGCTAAAGAAGACAGTGGCCAGTTAGTTGCAGGGCTAACATTTAGAGACAGACAGTGATAGACCATTCACTCTCACATTCATTCATTTTGAATTTTAATTTTAAATTCCAGATAAAAGGATAGATACACAGTTCACTGACCAATCGGCAATAAGAAACAAACTGCTGTAAAGCGTGGCTTTTATATTTTAAATGCACAGCATAAACCTTTTGTCTGTAAGCTTTGTCAAAAGATCCTCAGTATATGAGTTGAAGGTTTATAGAATTGTGTTTGTAATGAAGGACATTTAAACAGTAGACTCCACACTTCTGTTGGCTGTAGGTCCTTACTTGTTATGTTTTTTGTTCATCTTTATTTTGGCAAATGTGCAAACTCACAGCTCCACAGAGAAAGGCATGAGTAGACAACTCAACTTTATGTTTTAATAAAAAAGAAATTTGTTCAAATGACCTAATCTTCCACAGTCGGATTGATTGTAGCGTCTGGAACAGTCTGGAAGAAGGTGTTCTTGTGTTGTCCTGTCCACTGGCTGCTCTCTGTTGTTCAAAAGCCCAATGCAGGGGATGGTCCATGTTGTTCAGACTACACTGATGTGATGGAGAGGGCATCAGGATGCTGGGTCTGTTTCTCCTTCCTCCTCTGGAACCAGACTGACACCATAGACACTCTTTCCTCGTAGACTGAGAATTCTTTTTGTGTGAATGATCCGGGATGTAGTATCCATAAAAAAAGTTACAAAATAAAATATATCCCTAACAAATACAACAAAAATGATTCCACTGTCTCACAGTACGAGACTCTGGTTTGAATAAGGTTATGTATTCATTTATTTTAGATTCCTCCTCCAGGGGTGCGTCTGTGTATTTGTTCATTTGCCTTTTCTGCTTTCTTAGGGAAGACGAGGAGGACGAGGTGCTGAACAAGATGATGATGAATTTCAGTGAGTGCTGCACTCTGCTCATTTGTTTAAACCACCTCTGTCACTGCAATCCAACTGGATGTGTCCAACTGAAGCAAAGAGAATTCTCACTGTGCTCTCTGTATTTTTAATTGTGCCACTGGGCAATAGTTTGTAGCTGATTTAATGAGCGTTAATGGAAAATGTGCCAAACAAAGTGCTAGAGCCCTTATGGTCAGCTGCGCTTTTTAAATAAATGGATAATGCAGGAGTTTCACTGTGACCCCTGTGATTAGGCCAGATTCATTTGCAATTCATGAGCAGGAAAGAGCGTCTAAAACGGAAAGGATTTACTGAACTCCAGGAAAAGGCCGACACAAAGCCAACTCCTACATGTTTCTACAAAGTGTCCCGGGTCACTCCCTCTGTGGCTGTATGAGACATTTAGATGCAGTAAATAATCCATTTTTGTTTATATTGTTAAGATCATTTACTTCACTGTTGTCACTTGGTCAGGCTCTACTTTGGTCTTCACTTGATCTTTCTTTAGGATCAGACCAACTTTGATCACAGTTTATTTCGAGGAATGAAGCTTAGTTAGGTCCCTACAGCCTTACATTTGTCGTTATTATTTGAACTTCATCTCATGACTTACACTCACAATGATTACTCTGTCTCTGTCTCTCTCTCTCTCTGTCCAGACCTGAAGAGAGAAAAGACCAGAAGAAGTCCCCATGTCCAGACTGTTCAACTGGGGGGCCAAGAAAGAGGCATGACCCTCTACACACTCCAGACTACTCAGTGTTAAAGTCTCATGAGGCCTGGGACTGTCAGCAGAACTCCACAGCTCTCGCACACCTCTTCCTCAGAATTCTGTAATAGGTTCTGAGCACCACTTCTTAATTTTAAAATGCTTTTATTGTCTGGTCTTTACACTTGCAGGTCACTTGTTCTTTCAGTTCAAAGCATTGATAGTGCAAGGCCTTGTCTGCTTGGTGCTCACAATGGTATTTTTTAACTTGTGTGTCTGAAGCAGACTTTTAGAACTTTGAGCATTGGCAAAAATAAATCCAAAGAGCAGAGTAAATCCTGGTGTGTACAGCTGTATACTGCTACCAAGTACAATACAGTAGGCTTTTGTGGACCCCATCTGACAAAAGAGACTTTCCAGTACTGACCCGATCTGACCCTACCGCTCCAACTGGACTACTCTGATGTGACCTTTGGGACAAATTCAGAAGAATAATGTCGGCGTATTTTTCCAGGTCACTCGACATGTGAGAGGAATAAATATAATCTTGTTATTGGCACACATTTTGCTTCTGCTCATTTTGTTAATTTAATTCTAATTTAATGTATTTCTGTTCATTTGGTAGTGGGTCCAATGAGTGTTCTGATTTGTGAACACAGCATTAATCTATTGAGTTAAACCTGCGAGGTTCACAGTGGGCCAGTTTTCCAGTCATACAAAGATGAACGTAATATGGGTAAACTGTGCTGTAAGTCAGTAATATTCACTTTTTGTGCTGCTTTTATTTCATAATTAGTGTTTTTATGGTGACAGTTTTTTTTCTGTATAAAACGTACTGCATAAAAAACATTTGTATCTTTGATGAATGGGTGACAGGACATATGTTCTGACAGTTCAGTCCCGCTTCGTTTGTGGAGGCAGGCTTTGTATCGTGAGTGAGAAACAAAGGACTGTAGATGTAGATGAGGGCTTGTTTATTCAGTCACCTTAACTTCTCACTAAGTTAGGTTCAGCCGAGGCACTTTGTACCCCTAAACACTGAACCATGTGTGTTTATTTGAGACAATGTCTAGTCCATATTGGATCTGAATTCAAAAATGTTTTTAATCAACTGTAATATGTTTTTATGGAGCTTAAGAAATCAAACTTTTATGCAGAGGCACTGAAGCTACTTTACTTTTAATATGATATGCTCTTTTACATTGTGTCTGTATGAAAATGTGGTTTGACCTTTGCCCTTGATCCTGTCTGTTTGTTAAAATCTTGCAGTAAAACTACAGTGACTGGTGCTGAGTTTATTTCTTCTGTTGTTGGAAACTAAAGATATGTTATGTTTAGTGTGGCCACATTCTAGTATATTATGGACATTATTCATAAACCAAGTCACTTAACAGCAGGTTATGTTGTGTTGTGGAACTTAGAGGGGGTGTTTGAATATAAGGCCGAACACTCAGGCAGAGGAGGACTTCTTGGCTCTAACGTTTACATAAATGTCACTCAGTAGGACGTGGGATGTGACAGAAACCTGAAGTTGTTACTTTATTTATTGTATATGTTATCACGAGATAGAATAGATGCACTTTTACTTGTATTTACCCAGAAAAGGTTAAAGCAAACGCATCTGGACTCAGTTTTTAAGGTGAAGACGTTTTGTCCATTTTGACTCCATTGGTAGGCCACTCACAACACCATATCATCAACTCACAGAACTTTACTAAAAAAATCAAACATCTACAACCAGACAGTGTGTCCTTTGATGTCACATCACTTTTTACTTGTATACCCACCAATGAAGCACTCGTGGTGGTAAGGAAGAGACTACTACAGGACACATCTTTACAGGACCAACCTCACCCCGGACGTATTTGCAGTTTACTGGAGATATGTTTGAACACTACTTATTTCCAGTTCAGAGGTAACTTCTACAGACAAAAACATGGCTGTGCCATGGGATCACCTGTCTCCCAGACTGTGGCTCACCTGTACATGGAGGAAGTGGAGAACAGAGCTCTGGTCTCTTTCCCAGGTGCAGTGCCCAGTCACTGGTTCAGATATGTTGATGGCACGTGGGTCAGAATCAGAACCCAGGAAGTAGAAGCCTTTACAGAACACATCAACGTAGTGGACAAGAACATCAAGTTCACCTGTGAAGATGCCATAGACAACCGCCTGGCCTTCTTAGACTGTGCAGTGGTTATTTGTGAGGACAGCACAGAGCACAAGAGGTGCCCACAACCTCAGAAGGTAAATGGAAAAAAGAACAACACATCCGTAAAGCCCTGAGAGACTGTGGATACCCCAAATGGACTTTCAACAAAACCAAGAGGACACAGAAACCAAACAGACAGGAACCAGAGACAAAAGGGTCCACTTTAAACCAGGGAACACGCTGCGTCAAAAACTGGTCAATCCTAAAGACAAGATCCTCACAAACAGAGTAATGTAGTTTATACAGTTCAGTGACGAGTGCAGTGACAGTTATGTCGGTGAAACAAAACAACAGCTTCACAAGAGGATGTATCAGCACAGAAGAGCCAATCCTGGAGGACCTGAGTCTGCAGTCCACCTCCACCTCAAGAGAGAGGACAGTCCTTTGAGGACAGCAATGTCCCAATTCTGGCCAGAGAGGTTTGAGAGAGGGTGAAGGAAGCCATTTTTGTGAAAATGGAAAAGCCCTCTGAACAGAAGAGGTGGCCTCAGATTCATGTTACCTGGTATTTATAACAGTGTGTTAAAACCTAAAACAAAACAGTTTCAGAACAACTCTAGAACAACTCTAGAACAACAACAACACCTGAATGGAGCAGTGACACTAACGACTCTCACATCAGGAGTCACACTGTCCTTTCAGAGCCAACGACTAGAGACCAGAACAGCCTGGTCCATTAGGTTTGGTTTCATGTAAAACTCCTACCCGCTCAGCGCTCTTACAGTTGATCTCAGAATTCATCAATTCTTTTGTAATTAGAGACAAAATGTCTTCACCTTGAAAACTGAGTCCAGATGCTTTTGCTTTAACCTTTTCTTCAAGAAGACCTGGATGAATTTAATTCTAGACAATATTTTCTTTCAGACATTCGAATGACTCTTTATGCTGCACTGACAATGTGTGGTCAGCAGGGGGCACCACAAGCCTGCTCATGTCTCCTGATGATAAACTGACCAGGATTATTACCACACATTACTGTATAGCTGCCCATTTTAGTCCACAGAAAGCATTCCTGTCTATTTAAAATATTTGTATACTACATACTAGTGGTTCTCAAACAAAAGTGGGTTGCAGGAGATTTTCTTTGGATTGCCAAAAGAAACTCAGTAATCAAAAAATGTGAAATGTGAAAGTGACAGTCAGACCCTCTGAGGCTGCTGTAGTTTGTCAGTGGAACCACTTTCTGCCTATAATATGTGTGGACCTAAATTAATATAACATTAAAAGTATTTATGTTTGGTCCTGTCAGATTAGACATCGCTCTACGTCTGACAGAGGCTTGGAACATGTTTGTGTTCATCCTGGTGTTTTGGACGAAAAAAAGTGTTGTTTTTGTACAGTCAGCAGTCAGATTACTCCAGGTGAACAAACATAAAAATATACGACAGCCAATGGAAAAATACTGCCCTAAATGTCAAAAGAGTCCTTGAAATGTCCTGGAAAGTGTTGTTTAAAGCCTGTCTATCTTTGCTGTAGAAGTGTGTCTTTGTAGAAACTCTGCTGGAAAAATCATCACCGACCCTGAGCGGTCCTGAAGCCAGTCCTGTCGCTGTGGAAACCCCTCGCAGGTGGTCTCTGGACAACTGCGGACCTCACACTTCTCTTAAAATTAACAATACATCTAGTAGATAACAAAAACAAAATGTAACTGTATGTGTTTATATGTTTATTTGTGAAAACAAAAACACATTTAAATGCTACGGCAGGGGTCTGGGGGGCTCACCTACAGTCACACCTTTACCTGGAGAAGCCTGACTGGGGCTTGAGAGGCAGCTCTTCTTTACTCTGTATGCCTCTTACTCTTTTATTTGATAGTTATTTTTATTGGACAGACCCACCCTACACCTCTTATTCTCTCTTTTACACAGTAACTTGAGCGGCAGTCGTCAATGTAACATATGGCTTCATTCACACTGATGGAAATACAATGTAGATTTTGTCAAAATCAAGTTTCAGTGAGAACAGGTTTGGTATAAGATGTACTGCTTCTGGTTAATAGCTGAGATAACAGGTCTGAATGATGAAGTAAGCTATACATAATACAGTAAACTATGCACTTATCAATTGTGGTATTTCTTGAATTTCAAATTTCTAACCATGTACATCATGTAATCTCAAGGCCCAGAGGTCAAATCCAGCTCTTTGCACTTTTGACCTCTGGGCCAGCCAGGCTGCTTTCTCACTGTATACAGAGTTTGGGATTGTTCGAGTGTGTTTGGAGGTCGGAGAGTACGTGGGCGCAAAATGGCGTCTCCACCAGTGTGTGACTGTGGAATGAATGAATAATGGACTCTGTAAAGTGCTGTGAGAGCCTTGAAAACAATGTGCAAACTGAACTGTACTACACTATTGGGTGGACACCAATCTTTAATGGCCTTGAGCAGGCGCTATAGCTGAACTGTTGGTTTATTCACACTGGCTTTATGTGCCCTTCATTTGACCGCACTAACAGTTCTGACTCGTTACCTGATGAGCTGAGCCCTGGGACCCCGTCTCCTCCCTGCCTGAGTGCAGTCAGCTCTGAGGCTGGGATCGCTTGTTGTATGTTTTTGTCCCATGACAGTGAGGCTTGGGAGAACACAGTGGGACTTCTTAATGACGTGAGGCACTGCTCTCTCCTGGGACTGGGCTGTGGACAACAACATTCAGCGTCTCCATAGAGTTGTGTCAAATGAAACTCATTCATCTGGGCCAACTTTATCATCTTCTGTTAGTCCTGACTTATTTTACACAGATCAGTTTCAGAATGGGGGAGCATGTTAATATAAGAGTAAAAATATATTCTGTGCAGTTTGAGGTCAGGACAGAGACCTACTGGGCATGATGACTTATGTCAATCCTTAGAAAGAGATTAGAGTATAAGCCTTTTTAAAATGATCATTTGTGGGTAAGGTAGAAGAAGTCCTTATCTCCTGTACCTGCTTGTCGCCATGTGTTGCTGTCCAGCATTCGGGTCTGACGGAACACGTCCAGTCCCCTACTCCTGTGTTTGCTACCCGTTGTATCATTAAAGATTACTTAGCCTAACAGTCTGTACCTGGTGTCATGCATTTGGGTCCTGAGACCGCCGTTACAGTAAGCTCACAACGACATCAAGTCACAACACAATGGAAATGCTCCTGACCACTAGGGGCTGTGTTGATATTGAAAAACCTATATTTCCTCAGGATGCCACATGAAGCAGCTCAGTCTGTGCACAACTGGATGTTTCTGCAGCAGACCAACTGCTGCAGCGAGCATTTCCGTTGTGTTGTGGCTTAAGGTTGTTGTTTTAGAAAACATATATTTGGTTTTTTTAATGTTGTTGTGTTGTTGTCCACTACTGGGCCACCGTATGAATGAGTCAAAAACTAGAGACATGTTTATTGACTTTCAGAAGTCACCACCTGGCTCCAGAAATTAACACAACTGTGCTTTGAGCCCTGGCTGGA
Organism: Perccottus glenii; assembly: GCA_024416835.2. NCBI lineage: Eukaryota > Metazoa > Chordata > Actinopteri > Gobiiformes > Odontobutidae > Perccottus > Perccottus glenii. The sequence goes on along the minus strand of CM044549.2, from coordinate 5,773,525 downwards.
TGGTTCATAAAAAAGCCCAATGATGTGATTGTACTTCCTGAGGAAGATGAGTACTTTTAATGTTTTCACTAAAATGAGGATCTTGTGCTAGGCAGGTTTCTGAGGAAGACCAGTGCCATACTCCAGTCACAAGACCATCCATTCAGAGGGGAGTTTGAGTGGCACTACAGGACTCCTAGTTGTAGGAAAAAAAAAACTGCATATGTTTTTAGAATGTTCTACCAACAGCTGTGAAGCATTCAAACAACACTTATGCAAACACTCTGTATGAGCACACTGTATTTATGCTTTCTTATTTGTTTAACTTTTTTGTTGCTCCAATTATGTTCTAAACCGAAGTGTGCTGTCCTGGAGTAAACTATATATATATAAATATTTAAGGGCACACATGACACATATCTATCATCCGAACCACTTTGCACCAGTCTGTGGTGTTTTATTTCATCCTTTAGTTTGGGGAAAACTGGCATGTGCAGTAAAATACACAGAGGTTTCAGAAATTATACGTTTTTTTATACATTTTTCCTTTACCTCAAAACATGTCATGCGCCAAATCTAACAGACACACTGCTTTACTTACCCACCAATTCAAAGAGCAGCACTTATTTAGTCAAAATGAGGTTATTACTGGAACAATTTACTTTCGAAATGTAGTTTGTCTTGACCGTCTCCACTGATTTATTTTTAATCAAACAAATCCTACTCCAAATCCTGTCAGCGTGGTACATGTTTAAGATTTAGTTGATGCACTGTTTTTATAAGCCCCTGCATTTTGGCTTTGGACTGCATTCGTCATCTAACATCTATCTTCTTCTGTAGTGCTTCTCTTTTTCTGCTGTGGCTTTAAGCTTTTGATTTCTGTTTCTTTTTACGTTTCTGAGCGCTGACGTGAGGAGATGAATGACTCTTCACCTCCCCTTACACCGCCGCATTAGGCTGTGGAAGTCCATTCCCACGTATTGCCTTACAAATCCACTCATGACACACCGCTCAAATTCAATATCACAAACCTCCAGCCTTTTAGTTTGGCCTCTCCAAGCAGCGTGTAAAAGCTTCATCACGGGCTGTGCTGATGAAATTAGTCTCTATTATCTACCTCTTCCCCTGCTTCTCTCCACTCACTCTTACTTGAAGGAGTGTGTTGATTTAATTTGCAGCAGGACTCATGAGCCACTTAGTGCAATCTCTGGGTGTGCGAGGATTGATTGATTAGGCTTTATCTTGTTACAGGGCTGTGTGCTGGTATCATAGGCCTGTTTGTTCTTCACTCGTCCACTCCTCTCTGGATCTCTTTACTTGATCTGATTTGATGCCTATGTCTTCGGTGTTGGCCTGCAGCTAGCCCGTCTACAGCTTCTCCGACGTGGAACTCAGACACTGATAAGGACGGATTGCCATTGCGATATCCGAATTAGGACATTACACGCTTTAGCCGTCGCTGATTAGCTGATATTGTTTCTCGAATTTGTTCAAATTGCCAGGACCTAACAAGTAAAGACTCTAGAATTAAATATAACTATGCTGTATTTTTTTCTCAAGAAATGTAAGACATTTAGTAAAAAGAACGTGGTCGCAGAACTCAGAAACAGATCATGAAGTTTAATATAAGACCATGCCACTTACTTTGGGGTCCACGCAAGGAACAGTTTAATCACCTAAACAGCTTATTGTAACAGGAATCATCGATAAAAAAATAAAAAAAAGATCTTAAGACATCATCTAGACTTTTATTAAGGATTTTAAAAGATGAGAATGATCAGTCTTGAATGGAAGATTCTGGAAGGCACTACTGTCAATAAAGAAGTAGGGGCAGATAAAAACGTTGGGGGAGAGTGGTTAAAGGTTCTGTTGTAAATGAAACCATCTGCATCAACCTGCATAAGTAAATTAAATGTCTAAATGTGTGTAAATGTCCCCCATATTTGCACTTGTGTTGTACTTGTTGCAAACAGAGTTCCTGTTTTATGCCAGTTACGCTTCACCTAGATAATGCTGTTTGAAGAGGAGGTACTAGATCTGTTATCACACAGTGTGTTGTGTGTGTCCTCCTGAGTATTCAGTCCTGAAAGCAGAAAACACTGTAAACCATTGAAAAGATCTAGCAGTACATTGAGGCAGCTGGGGCCCAACTATATTATGTTACAAAACATTATAATGTCTTTAATCGTGGGATGTAGCAGCAGAATTGCCTCATTGAAGGTTTTGGAATCAATTCCCTGGCTGACTGTGGCTTTCTGTGTGGAGTCTGAATGCCATCCCCGTGTCCCTCTACTTTTCATGAACGAATGTGTCTCTCTGTCCAACCATTCCTTCAGACGGCAGCCCACCCAGAGCCAGAGTCTGCCCCAGGTTTCTGTTAAAAAGCAGGGTTTCCTTGCCACTGTCACCAAGTGCATGCTCATTGAGGATTGTTGGGTTTTTCTCTAAACTACACTTAAAAGGAAGCTCTAGACCTGATCTAGTTGTAATGTGTCCTGATTTAGCCTTATGTAAATACACGGGATTGAATGGTTGTCTGTTAGTGTATGACAAAACTGTTGGCTTCAGCCCCTGAGACCTGTAACAGGACAATTATTAGGTCAAACTTACTCATTTTTTGAAAAGCTTCAAAACACAAACCCAGTTATTCGTCCTAAAAAGCGTTAGATGTGAAATAAGTTACTTACAATAATTAGAGAATGAACCAGTAGTCACTCAGATCTTACCTCAGCTCCACCATTTGACTGAATGTATGTATGTGTATGTTTGCTAAGGATAGGCACGCATTTGATCTTTTTTGTATTTTTGTCAGATGTATAGTATTTAGTTAATGTGTAAATGCCATGTCATGTTTTCTATATTTTATGTTTTTGTATTTAATAATTGTAATTCATGAAGTGGACCCCAGGATGACTGACAACTGCTACTAATGGGGATTCAAATAAATAAACAAATCAACAGAAAAATAAAGACATAAAACTAAGATATTATATTATAATGGTGATTGGTCTTGTGTATAAACTGAATTTGAATATCTTTGGTCTGATGCACTTTATTTTGTCTCTTCTGTCCTCACCCCATCCCTGGGTCATTCACTGAGCCCCTGCACCGCTCCACTCTGGTCTGATTGTACCCCGTCACTGACACACACACACACACACACACACACACACACACACACACACACACACACCCAGCGTCACAGCGGCAGATTCTTCTAATGACGTCCTCAGAGTATAATTAGTCTGGCCAATTAACAGCAGTAATGATGCTTGCATTCATTATGTCATGTTACACTGTGCTGACAAAGTGTCAACTCAGCTTTGCTCACCTGCCGGGCCTGTATGCACGTGAACATGTGTGAGCTGTGGATGTTTAAGTCAAAATAATAAATTACGTATGAGCATGACACAAACATATTTCAGTGGATGTTATTGTAATGTTCACTGCATTATTAAGTCACAAATATTGATTTTGTGTTATTAAGCGCTGTATATTTCTGTGAGTCAGAGGTTTGTGGAGGTACTGATGTGTCTCTCCTGTCTGATCTGAATTATACTGACCAATGAGAAGCAGGGGTGGGGCCAAGGCAGGCTCCAGCAGGATTCATCTTAATTAGGATCTCAGTTCTCTGGAGGTAAAGTGCTCTACAGGGAGAACACAGGCAATAACAGAGGAGCCAAGACCACTCTGCAGCTCTCAGTCCTGATGTCACACACCATCCAATCGTTCTGAAAAAACACTTTCATTCTCAGTTTATTTTTTTCCATCACGTCAATATATCACAACAGAAGCTCCTGGTACATTGTGTTTTAATAGGCCTCCCACACATCATATACTGTCTTCCAAGATATGGGCATAGCAAAAATAAAACATGTTATACCAAGGGTGGCAAACATATGGCCTGTGGCCCAAAACCGACCCAACAGAGGGTATAATCCGGCCGATGGGATGAATTTGGAAAGTGTGAAAATGACATAGAAGACATTAACTGTTAAAGGGGCACCGAATAACTTTCAGAAAAACCTAACAGTTACTGACACCAGTGGCCGTTAGGAGAACTGCAGTCAGTGTTCTGCTCGCTCTCACTGACGTGCGCTTGTACGTGCACGACTGGGTAAGCGGAACAACAGACAGAACCAGCTACAGCTGTTCACAGGACTTCAACATTTACAGTAAAGGTAAGAAAGGTTACACTTCTGCAGGTTTATTGTTTGACAGACTTTTTTGAGAGAAAACTATATTTGACTCTTGAGTGCTGACACAGCAGTAAAGAGAACTCCTGAGACATGGGAGAGAAGAGGGACTAATGTTTGACAATGGTATCGCTAACTTTGTATGAGTATGGGTGTCATTTTGACAGTAATAACATTAATTTCATTACTTATTTATGACATATATTACACAGACACACAGTGTTTGAAAGGTAACAAACATGTCTACAGCAGTGTAGATATGAGCACCTAGGAATTCTGTTTTAAAGCTGATAAATAACAGACTTGACCTAAACATAATGGTTCCTGTGAAAGTGACTGACACACCTGTCCTCTGTGGAGTTGTGTCTGAGCCAGTTCTGCTGTAGGTGCGAGCACAACTCCAGTGAGAAGAACAAGGGCCCGAGGGTCATCTGTCCTCTTGGGAGTCCCCCTGGAGACTTCTGACAATTCCCCATAATTCTGCTCTGCAGAAGAATAAAAACTAGTCTTTGGTCACCTTTACTGTGTGGACACCCTAGTGCTGTAATAATAACTAAACATTATTATTAGTATTTATATGTTCTTGTTTTATTGTGTTGGTAATGTTGAATTAATATTCCTTAGTCAGCTGTGGCATATACTAACAAGACAAACTTTAGTGAGTAAAATATTTTTTATACGCTCAAGAGAAGACACTTGTCCACATCCTTCAGACACATCTGTGGAGTCCAGTCTGTGACAGGGCCTCGTGCTGCAGAACCTGATGGTATGACCTCTTTGTCAATCTTTCAACATCCAGAGGTGAAAATTAGCATAAAGTGCATATAAAGAGACAACCAATGCCAGAAATATGACAAAGTTAGCATTAAATGGTCTGTGATAACAATTACATCCTATTACATCCTGGCTACATTTATAAAGTTGTCATGGCTTACGTTATCTCTGGTGAAGGTTATTTAACAGAAAAGAGTCCCTGGCAAAATGTGTAACCCTAAAATGCCTATGTTGCCTATGTTCACTCCTCCCCCGACGTCGGGGAAGTTTTGTTTTTTTTTCGAGTTGGTGTCTGGGCTGTGCTAGAGACCAGTCGATTTTTTGTTGCTTGCATAGTCTATCTCTATACATACGCTCGCTGTCATGGTGGCTTTACTAGGAAGTCAGAGCTGTACACAGGAGTGCACTACGTCACATCCAGGTTGAATTCCCTACAGGCCTACAGGCTCATAGAGACAACAGTTTTTAACAATGAAGGCAGGAGACAGAGTGTAGAGTTTTCCAAGAAAAATGGGCCACTTTCCATTTATTCAATGAAAACCTGTGTGGTTGTAATGCACACAGCAACTTTCAGTCTCAAGGAATATAATATTCAGCTCCTCTATGACACTGTGAGAAAGATACAACACCTGCAGGACATATTTACAGCCCAATACAAAAGATGGCTCCGGTCTCTAGAGCTAACTTTTTACTACATGACAACTCTGGGGGAGGGGGTGCTGGTAAGAACCCTGTGGTAAGAACAATACCGGTGAATAGGGATTGATGGGCGGAATTGTCCATATTTATACAGTCATTGCTAGCAATATAGGATTAGCATCAAAACCATAATGTGAGGGTGAGTTTGTGAAAACATACATGCTAAAGGCTTTATGTAGCATTTGTCTTGCTCTCTTGATCGGCAATTGAGCAGACACCTCATCAGCAGTGAACAAAACTCCCCTTTAATTTGAGTCACACATGCTCACAGCTTTGCATATGCAACATTCATAAGCAGTGTTCATGGCAGCATTGATATTCAGCGTGACCTGTAGAATCTGTTCTCAGCACCAGAGCCGGCTGGTGGGACCAAGGGGTGGATGATTTGCTGGAGTCCTGCTGGGTTAAGTAATCACACTCTAGAGTTTAATCACTAATGAGAAGCTGATGATACTTTTTAATTAACACTGTGCTAATTGAAG
>CM044549.2:5664951-5767295 GCA_024416835.2 Perccottus glenii | reverse complement strand
CGAGAAGGCGTTTGAGAGTTAAGAGACGCTTTATTTTCACAAAAATGGCCACCTCACAGGCTTGCCACACCCATACCCGATAAGATATCAACAACAAAGTCACAACTTTGGTTGGCACACGTGTCTAGATGATACTCACCAAATTTGGGGCCATTTAGATTAAAACACAATGATTTGCATCTTTCTGCGCAAGGGGTGCGATTTTAGTGGCCGTGCTTTCACCCCACATGGCGGACTTCCTGTTAAGTTTAGGTGTGACTGTCATTGACTTTTCTGTTTGTTCTGAGGTGTCCTATGGATATACCAAGTTTCATTTTTCTACGTTGGAAAAAGTTACTTTCACTTTCCATAGGCCCAATGTATTTTGATTTTGTAGGGTCGCCACTGAGTCATTTTTCGTATTTTTTTCGGCGTCTTCAAATACATACCATTTTTGCCGAGCTTGAAGTCTGGGACCAATATAATGACTTTTTGTGCATGTTCACTGGGTCAAATTTAGGATCATTTGGTCACAATAAAGATAAAAAAAAAAAAAAATCCGAGCAAAACAATAGGCCCTCCTGCCATCACCGGCTCGGCCTAATTAAAGCCGCAAGCGGCGTAAAGGCCCTCGCCTCCCTTGAGACCGCGGGGACACATATATTCGGAGGATTGCATGTCGTGCTTTAAAGCAAATTTGGAGCTGTTTAGATGAAAACCCTTTAGCACAAAGTGTACGATTTAGGTGGTCATGTATTCCACCCAACATTTTCTGTTGAGAAGGATCCTGGCAATTGGGAAATGGCATTTATTTCCCAATAGTTGCCTCTTCACAGACTCATTACGACCACAGCCACAAATCTATCAAAAACAAATTGATAACTTTTTTTGCACACGTGTCTAGATGATACTCACCAAATTTGGAGCTGTTTAGATGAAAAGCCTTTAGACACAAGGGGTGCAATTTAGGTGGTCACGCATACACCCAACATAGTAGATTTCTGTTGAGTTTACGATATGGCTGTAATACATTTTTCTGTTCGCCTGAGGTGTCCTATGGATGTACCAAGTTTCATTTTTCTACGTTGGAAAAAGTTACTTTCACTTTCCATAGGCCCAATGTATTTTGACTTTTGTAGGGTCGCCACTGAGTCATTTTTCATATTTTTTTTCGCGACTTCAAATACATAAATTTTTCGAGCTTGAAGTCTGGGACCAATAAAAATGACTTTAGTTGCACGCTTACTGGGTCAAATTGAGGATCATTTTGCAGAAAAATTATAATAAAAAAATATACCAAATTATAATAAAATAAAATATAACTCGATAAAAAAGTCTAGAAAACGCTTGTCTATTTTACATACATGTGTTTAGCTCATTTTGCCCAAGTTTGGTGTCTGTGGAATGAAGCAGCTATTTTCTGAGTTCTTTAAAAGAGGTGTATTTTAAGTCGGTTCACATTTTCAATTCAAAATGGCCGCCTTCCCGTGTGTGATAGGGTGTGGTCCCCATTGGCTTTTTTGTTCATAAGCCCATGCTGGATGTGTGTACCAAGTTTCATTTGCCTACGACAAACTAAAATTTTCACTTCCCATTGACTTTTTCCAAATATTTGGGACGCTGCTATGGCAACACATTTATAGATAGGGGTGGTTGTCATTGGCTTTTATGCTCGTCATGACATAAGAGATGTGTGTACCAAATTTTATGTCTCTATGACAAACTAAATTCTTGGGTCCCATTATAAGCTTGTAGGGGCGCTGGAGAGCCATTTCTAAAGATAACCCTTTTATTTACATATTTTTGTGTTCAGGTCATGAATGTGCACAAACGCCTTTTGGGTCCAACTCGATCCGAGAAGCCGTTTGAGAGTTAAGAGACGCTTTATTTTCACAAAATGGCCACCTCGTTACAGGCTTGCCACACCCATACCCGATAAGATATCAACAACAAAGTCACAACTTTGGTTGGCACATGTGTCTAGATGATACTCACCAAATTTGGGGCCATTTAGATTAAAACACAATGATTTGCATCTTTCTGCAAGGGGTGCGAATTTAGTGGTCGCGCTTTCACCCCACATGGCGGACTTCCTGTTAAGTTTAGTGTGTGACTGTCATTGACTTTTCTGTTTGCCCTGAGGTGTCCTATGGATATACCAAGTTTCATTTTTCTACGTTGGAAAAAGTTACTTTCACTTTCCATAGGCCCAATGTATTTTGACTTTTCTAGGGGCCGCCACTGAGTCATTTTTCGTATTTTTTTCGGGACTTCAAATACATAAATTTTTGCCAGGCTTGAAGTCTGGGACCAATAAAAATGACTTTTAGTTGTTTGTTTACTGGGTTAAATTGAGGATCATTTTGCAGAAAAATTATAATAAAAATATATACCAATTATAATAAAAAAATATAACTCGAGCAAAAAGTCTAGAAAAACACTTGTCTCTTTTACATACATGTGTTTAGCTCATTTTGCCCAAGTTTGGTGTCTGTGGAATGAAGCAGCTTTTTCTGTGTACTTTTAAAAAGAGGTGTATTTTAAGTCGGTTCACATTTTCAATTCAAAATGGCCGCCTTCCTGTGTGTGATAGGGTGTGGTCCCCATTGGCTTTTTTGTTCATAAGCCCATGGTGGATGTGTGTACCAAGTTTTATTTGCCTACAACAAACTAAAAATTTCACTTCCCATTGACTTTTTCACATTTTTGGGACGTTGCTATGGCAACACATTTATAGATAGGGGTGGTTGTCATTGGCTTTTATGCTCACATGACATAAGAGATGTGTGTACAAAATTTTATGTCTCTATGACAAACTAAATTCTTGGGTCCATTATAAGTTTGTAGGGGCGCTGGAGAGCCATTTCTAAAGATAACCCTTTTATTTACATATTTTTGTGTTCAGGTCATGAATGTGCACAAACGCCTTTTTGGGTCCAACTCGATCCGAGAAGGCGCTTTGAGAGTTAAGAGACGCTTTATTTTCACAAAAATGGCCACCTCGTTACAGGCTTGCCACACCCATACCCGATAAGATATCAACAACAAAGTCACAACTTTGGTTGGCACATGTGTCTAGATGATACTCACCAAATTTGGGGCCATTTAGATTAAAACACAATGATTTGCATCTTTCTGCGCAAGGGGTGCGATTTTAGTGGCGCGCTTTCACCCCACATGGCGGACTTCCTGTTAAGTTTAGTGTGTGACTGTCATTGACTTTTCTGTTTGCCCTGAGGTGTCCTATGGATATACCAAGTTTCATTTTTCTACGTTGGAAAAAGTTACTTTCACTTTCCATAGGCCCAATGTATTTTGATTTTGTAGGGTCGCCACTGAGTCATTTTTCGTATTTTTTTCGCGACTTCAAATACATAAATTTTTCGCCGAGCTTGAAGTCTGGGACCAATAAAATGACTTTTCGTGCATGTTCACTGGGTCAAATTTAGGATCATTGGGTCGGAAGAAAAATAAAAAAAAAAAAAAAAAAAAATCCGAGCAAAACAATAGGCCCTCCCGGCCATCACCGCTCGGGCCTAATTAAAGCCGCAAGCGGCGATAAAGGCCCTCGCCTCCTTCATGAGACCGCAGGGATACATGCACTCGGAGGATTGCATTTCGTGCTTTAAAGCATAAACTTCACGGTAATGTCAAATAACCGGCCTGTGCTACTGCTGGGGCCTGCTACACCACCTTGTAATTTAGAGTTAAAGGTCTCCACAATCCCTGGTTTTCCTGGGAGCTGTCTGAACCTTTGAAAATAATAGATTATGCTTGGGCTAAGGCGAGAAAACAAAGTACTGGCTGGAGATTTGAGATGACTCAGGAATCGCTGCACCCCCTGTTTAAAAAGGCAAATGTAAATATAACTTGTCTAAAAGTACAAGGTTACAAGTTCCAAAGGATTCTGAGGAGTTTTCTAAGACTCTAGTCTTGGCTCTGGAGGGGCCTCCTCTAAAGGAAGGATCCTGGCAATTGGGAAATGGCATTTATTTCCCAAAGAAATGGCTGCCTCTTCACAGACTCATTACGACTCACACACAAATGTATCAAAAACAAATTGATAACTTTTTGGCACACGTGTCTAGATGATACTCACCAAATTTGGAGCTGTTTAGATGAAAAGCCTTTAGACACAAGGGGTGCAATTTAGGTGTTCACGCATTCCACCCAACATAGTAGATTTCCTGTTGAGTTTACGGTATGGATGTAATAAACTTTTCTGTTTGCCCTGAGGTGTCCTATGGATGTACCAAGTTTTGTATTTCTACATTGGAAAAATTTACTTTCATTTTCCATAGGCCCAATGTATTTTGACTTTTCTAGGGTCGCTTACTGAGTCATTTTTCGAATTTTTTCTCGGGACTTCAAATACATACATTTTTTGTTTGTTTGTTTATTTGAACATGTAAATAAAATAAAATAAAAAAATACAAATAAAAAAAATCTTTCCATAATATTGTAAATAATTCAAATTAGAAATTCTCATGTTTAAAAGGAGTAGGAAGAAGTTCATAACAAACTTTTCAAGTCCTACCCCATTTCTCTTTTTATCCTTAAATTAAATACAAACAATTTGATGCTTCACTTATATATACATCTTTATATACATCCTATATCTACCTACCTTCTGTTCACATAAACCTATTCATAGATACAGATGCATGCAAACACTCCCATTTTTTTCTTCTTTCTTTTCCATTTATCTTATACTATACTTACAGCTATGAGCAAGGTGTGCATTAAGGCGAACACACAACAATCCGAGAGGATACGGACGTGCTCTACGCTGCCAAGAGAGATACGGGTTTGTGCGATTAAAGAACACCCGTCTACACGAGCAAGCCAAGGCGGGAACTGGGACGGAACTTAATAGTCACCATAATTCATTGGGAAGAGTTAGTGCTTGAAATAATTTGATTGAAATCAGAAAAGAAGAAAGCACAAATATGAACCATTTCAGATTTACTTTTGCATATGGAGCTTTGCAAGACTTGGGTCAGTGTAACTATCACTATGTAAATTCTAATCTAAATTCACTACATGCAAACAATACATGTCTGATTGACCTATTAAGCTGGCTACTTATCATACTAAAAGGAACATATGCATCCCCAGAGCACACAGAGGTTCACATTCAAGACCATTTACACCTTTACCTGAACAATGTAACAAGCATCCTGCCCTAATGATACAAACTGTGATTTGAATAACTGTCATTTAGAAGAAGAAACATACCAAAAACTTTAAAGCTACAGAGACTTTGTGATACGGCTATAGATGATGGAGTTTCAAATGCCACATACACTTTATTCCTGTGTTTAATAATTGTCTGAGCTAAAGTAAGTACAAATGTATCAGAAAAGCACATTTAGAACTTAGTTACAATGAATCATCTAGGCTAACAGTTTTAATTTCTCCTAAAACTATTTCAATGTGAGAAGTGCAGTGTCCTTATGTAATATATAACATTTACATTTACATTTAGTCATTTAGCAGACGCTTTTATCCAAAGCGACTTACAAGTGAGGATAACAATGGAAGCAACTTTAGCAACACAAGGTACAAAAGCATAAGTGCACAAAAACTAGTCAGTTTAAACCCAGCGTAGCATATCAGATGCTAAGGATAAGAGAAATTTTTTTTTTTTTTTTTTTTTTTGTGAAAGGAATCGATAGAAAGGAAGTAGGGCTCAGTGTTTGTCAGTCAGGTGTTGACGGAAGAGATGTGTTTTCAGGTGTTTTTAAAGATGGCTACAGAGTCTGCTGATCTTGTAGCAGCGGGTAGATCATTCCACCAATGTGGAACAGATCCAGAGAAGTGCGTGAGTGATTTTGTACCTTTTGGGACGGTACCACCAGACGTTGTTCATTTGCAGAGCGCAGGATCTGGTAGGAATGTAGGTCTGTATTAGTGAGTGGAGGTATGGGGGTGCAGAACCAGAGGTGGTTTTGTAGGCCAAGAGCATAGCTTTGAACTTGATGCGGCGTCCAACCGGGAGCCAGTGTAACCTAATGAATAGAGGAGATACGTGCGCTCTCTTTGGTTCATTAAAGACCACTCTTGCTGCTGCATTCTGGATCAGCTGCAGAGGTTTGCTGTGCAGGCGGGGAGTCCAGCCAGTAGGGCATTGCAATAGTCCAGTTTGGACAAGACAAGAGCCTGACTAGAATTTGCGTGGAGTGCTCTGATAGGAAAGGTCTAATTTTTCTAATGTTGTAGAGGATGAATCTACAGGACCGGGTGGTGCTGGCGACATGACTTGTGAAGTCTAGCTGATCATCAATTACCACTCCCAGATTTCTGGCAGTGCTGGACGGTGTAATGGTTGATGGGCCTAGTTGAATGGAGAGGTTGTGGTGGGTCTTTGGATGGGCCGGAATCACAAGCAGTTCTGTTTTTGCAAGGTTCAGCTGCAGGTGATGCTCCTTCATCCAAAGTGAGATGTCGCTCAGACATGCCGAGACGCGAGCAGAGACCGCCGGATCGCCAGGATGAAATGACAGGTGGAGTTGAGTGTCATCTGCATAGCAGTGATAGGAAAAGCCATGCTTCTGGATGACAGAGCCAAGGGATGTCATGTATATGGAAAAGAGTAGCGGTCCGAGCACTGAGCCCTGTGGCACCCCTGTATTGAGATGTTGGGACTCAGAGACCTCATTTCTCCAGGATACTCTGAATGACCTATCCGAGAGGTAAGACTTGAACCATTGCAACGCCATTCCAGAGACACCCATCGCCCTGAGGAGGACAGGAGGATGTGATGATTAACAGTGTCAAAAGCAGCAGACAGATCCAGTAAGATGAGTACAGATGACTTGGATGTTGCCTTGCCAGTCTCAGAGCTTCGATGACTGAGAGCAGGGCAGTTTCGTGGAATGACCGCTCTTGAACCCAGACTGGTTCTGGTCCAGGAGGTTGTTCCGTGTGAGAAAGGATGAGAGCTGAGTAAACACAACCCGCTCCAGAGCTTTGGCAATGAAGGGAAGGAGGGAAACCGGTCTGTAGTTTTCAAGCAGAGTAGGGTTAAGAGTGGGTTTCTTCAGTAGTGGTGTGATGCGGGCCTCTTTGAAAGCTGTGGGGAAGGACCCAGTGGAAAGAGATGAGTTGATGATGTGGGTGAGAGCAGGCACGACAGATGGAGAGATGGCCTGAAGGAGATGTGTGGGGATGGGATCCAGCGGGCAGGTAGTAGGGTGGTTAGAACTAATGACCTTGGAAACGTCTGCTTCAGTTAGAGGAGAGAAGGAAGTGAGCAAACACATATCAGGGGTCTGAATGAGCTCGACAGGTGGTGGCGCAGAGAACTGACTGCTGATGGCGGTCGCTTTTCTTTACAAAGAAAGACGCAAAATCATCAGCTGTTAGATCCGGCGAAGGTGGGGAGCAGGCGGACAAAGGAGGGCGGAAAAGGTTCTAAAGAGAGTGCGCGAGTCAGGTGAGTTGATTAACCTAGAATGGTAGTAGACAGTTTATGCAGAGGTGACATCAGCGGAGAAAGTAGAGAGGAGAGACTGGTAGATAGAGAGGTTAGCAGGATCTTTAGACTTGCGCCATTTTCTCTCAGCTGACCGGAGGCTGGCGCGGTGCTCAGAACATCGGATAACCAGGGGGCAGACGAGGATGTACGGGCTGGTCTAGATGTACATAAGTTGTCCAAGCAGGATGTAAGCGTGGAGCACAGAGTGTCGGTGGCAGTGTTAGTGTTTAAAAGAGAGAGCTCTCAGAGGAGGGAGCGAGAAGAGACAGCAGAGGAAAACGGGAGGGACTGAGTGCACGCAGTTTGCGTCGGAAAGTGACCAGCGGTAAAACAATTGCAGTGTCTGGGGAATTTAGGTCAAGGTCGAGAGTAATGAAGAAATGATCGGAAGTGTGCAGTGGCGTGACCTGAGTGTGGAGGGTGGAGCAGTATCTTATGTAGATAAGATCTAGTTGGTTACCAGACTTGTGGGTTGCCGATGTGGAGACCTGCTTGAGGTCAAATGATGCAGTTAGGTTAATGAAGTAGCAGCCGTGGCTTTTCAAGGTGGATGTTGAAGTCTCCTAATACCACCAGAGGGGTACCATCGTCAGGGAAGGATGAAAGAAGCGCATCCAACTCCTCCAAGAAATGTCCAAGCTGACAAATATAGATAACTACAAAATGACTTTTAACAGGGTGGGTGATGGTAACAGCATGGAACTGAAGGAGCTGTTGTCACACAAGGGTGATAGCTGTTTGAACTTCCAGTCAGTAGGAATAAGTAGTCCGTCCCTCCGCCCCTTCCAGTGAAGCGAGGACTGTGGGAGAAAGTGTGATTATGGGAGAGGCGGGAGTGGCAGAGTCCTCTGGTTTGATCCATGTTTCTGTAAGTGCTACAACTGAGAGACCAGAATGTTGAACAAAAGCTGTAATGAAATCAGCTTTGTTCACAGCAGACTGGCAGTTCCACAAGCCTATTGGGAAAGTAGAAGGGGCGGTTTTTGACAGTGATATAACATGCAGATTACTATGGTTGTGAAACGGATGATATGGTGAAATGACAGTAGTAATTTGGAAACACATTTAAGAGCGAAGAGGAAAAAGTATAGAAGAAGAAAGTAATAGTAGAAATAATGGAATATAAGTGCAAACAAGTAGTACTAAAAAAAGGTGCAATACTCAGGTCCTCTGTGGGTGTGTGGCTGGAGTCGCGTGCAGGTAGAGTCGATGGTCTTTACTCTCTTCGGTCTTCACGCGATGACAGCTGCCGCGTGGCTACTCCCACTTAAATACCCTTCAAGAGTAGTTGAATTCAGCAGGTCCCGCTCTACACACACACAAAGAACTCACACGAAACTAGCCCGCTAACAGCTGAGACTACACACCGATACACCACGTGACACGGTCGTAGTAAACACACTGCGCGGTTTCTCAGCAGTAACACGGCACAATAAGCTCAAAGAGACAAGAATTACATACACTCACACAGTTCTGTAGGCTTCTGCTGCAAAGTTGCTTCTCCTAGTAACTTCGATTAATCACGGAGTTATGTAGGAGAGAAGCTGGCGTTTGGTCCCGCCTCTCTACACACACACACACAAAGAACTCACACGAAACTAGCCCGCTAACAGCTGAGACTATACACCGATACACCACGTGACACGGTCGTAGTAAACACACTGCGCGGTTTCTCAGCAGTAACACGCACAATAAGCTCAAAGAGACAAGAATTACATACACTCACACAGTTCTGTAGGCTTCTGCTGCAAAGTTGCTTCTCCTAGTAACTTCGATTAATCACGGAGTTATGTAGGAGAGCGAAGCTGGCGTTTGGTCCCGCCTCTACACACACACAAAGAACTCACACGAAACTAGCCCGCTAACAGCTG
Organism: Perccottus glenii; assembly: GCA_024416835.2. Lineage (NCBI taxonomy): Eukaryota > Metazoa > Chordata > Actinopteri > Gobiiformes > Odontobutidae > Perccottus > Perccottus glenii. The sequence goes on along the minus strand of CM044549.2, from coordinate 5,757,965 downwards.
AGACTACACACCGATACACCACGTGACACGGTCGTAGTAAACACACTGCGCGGTTTCTCAGCAGTAACACGGCACAATAAGCTCAAAGAGACAAGAATTACATACACTCACACAGTTCACCATAGGCTTCTGCTGCAAAGTTGCTTCTCCTAGTAACTTCGATTAATCACGGAGTTATGTAGGAGAGCGAAGCTGGCGTTTGGTCCCGCCTCTACACACACACAAAGAACTCACACGAAACTAGCCCGCTAACAGCTGAGACTACACACCGATACACCACGTGACACGGTCGTAGTAAACACACTGCGCGGTTTCTCAGCAGTAACACGGCACAATAAGCTCAAAGAGACAAGAATTACATACACTCACACAGTTCTGTAGGCTTCTGCTGCAAAGTTGCTTCTCCTAGTAACTTCGATTAATCACGGAGTTATGTAGGAGAGCGAAGCTGGCGTTTGGTCCCGCCTCTACACACACACAAAGAACTCACACGAAACTAGCCCGCTAACAGCTGAGACTACACACCGATACACCACGTGACACGGTCGTAGTAAACACACTGCGCGGTTTCTCAGCAGTAACACGGCACAATAAGCTCAAAGAGACAAGAATTACATACACTCACACAGTTCTGTAGGCTTCTGCTGCAAAGTTGCTTCTCCTGATATCCTATATAAGGTGCACAGGGCATCACTCAGGGCCAACTTTGTGGAATTTCAACATAGACATGACATGCTCTAAATTAAATGATTGTGATTAAAGCGATTGCGGGATATCTTCACTTGATTTGAAACGGATGAAAAACATTTTGTTCAGGAAGAGAATCAGCAGTATTACTGAGAGATTATAGACTGTTTTGATTGTGCATTATTTTAAAACAGGAAACACAAGAAAGGTCCATATGTGCTCTTCAGATCATGAAATGAGCCCATGGCAACAGAACCTCGTTGTGTGTAATTAGTAAGGTAACAGTAATCTATCGATGTAAATATAATATCTTACATACACAGCTTTATCACGGCATAAGAGAACTGGTTTGAACAAGTATTTAGTATATCTAATAGATTTGCTCTAAAAATCTTATGTGATGCCACAGAACAGGGAAGTGGAGATGTTGACCACAAATTTGACCACAAACCTTTGCTTTGAGATGTTCTGTAACGCACTAAGCAAATATTAGTGTTTATAAACTATAGTCTTAATAAATGTATGTAGGTATCAAAGGCGTAATTTTAAGCGGTGCTCCTCCAGCCCCGGCTGTTTTTAATAGTCACCATAATTCATTGGGAAGAGTTAGTGCTTGAAATAAATTGATTGAAATCAGAAAAGAAGAAAGCACAAATATGAACCATTTCAGATTTACTTTTGCATATGGAGCTTTGCAAGACTTGGGTCAGTGTAACTATCACTATGTAAATTCTAATCTAAATTCACTACATGCAAACAATACATGTCTGATTGACCTATTAAGCTGTCTACTTATCATACTAAAGGAACATATGCATCCCCAGAGCACACAGAGGTTCACATTCAAGACCATTTACACCTGTACCTGAACAATGCAACAAGCATCCCGCCCTAATGATACAAACTGTGATTTGAATAACTGTCATTTAGAAGAAGAAACATACCAAAAACTTTAAAGCTACAGAGACTTTGTGATACGGCTATAGATGATGGAGTTTCAAATGCCACATACACTTTATTCCTGTGTTTAATAATTGTCTGAGCTAAAGTAAGTACAAATGTATCAGAAAAGCACATTTAGAACTTTGTTACAATGAATCATCTAGGCTAACAGTTTTAATTTCTCCTAAAACTATTTCAATGTGAGAAGTGCAGTGTCCTTATGTAATATATAAGGTGCACAGGGCATCACTCAGGGCCAACTTTGTGGAATTTCAACATAGACATGACATGCTCTAAATGAAATGATTGTGATGATATATCTTCACTTGATTTGAAACGGATGAAAAATATTTTGTTCAGGAAGACAATCAGCAGTATTACTGAGAGATTATAAACCCCAAAGTGAACTTAAGATATGTTTTATAGACTGTTTTGATTGTGCATTAATTTAAAACAGAAAACACAAGAAAGGTCCATATGTGCTCTTCAGATCATGAAATGAGCCCATGGCAACAGAACCTCGTCGTGAGTAATTAGTAAGGTAGCAGTAATCTTTCGATGTAATTATAATGTCTTACATCCATCCACAGCTTTATCAGGGCATAAGAGAACTGGTTTGAACAAGTATTTAGTATATCTAATAGATTTGGCTCTAAAAATCTTATGTAGATGCACAGAACAGGGAAGTGGAGATGTTGACTACAAATTCAGTCCCGAAAAGAGTGGTTTGGACGAATAGGCCTAGCCTACAGCAGTATTCAAATTTAGCTGTGCCAGACCTAGTGTGTGATTGGTCCGTGCATAAAAAGGGGTGTGGCTACATCTGCTCATACAGGTTAAATCATTGACTTGTGCTATGGAGCATGTCTTTTAATGCTGTGATCAGTTTTAAAGGACTCCTCAGATTGAACTAGAATTTCTCAAAGTTTGGTCTTTATTATTTTTGCACTCTCAGAAGTAGGCTATCCAACACTGTGCGGTCTTTTTCTACGTTGCATCTTTTCAACCAAAGGTAAGTTTGTCTGTATATATGATGGCTAATTTCTGTGGTCTAGTATTTAGTTGGATTTTACCAACTGGATACATAGGTCTACAATAATGTCAGTGGAGTAAGGTCCACATGTGAGCGTACTATTGTGGGCCAGTTTGGTCCGTGGTTGGGTTTACGCCTAGATTAGTTTTACGCTTGTAGGACTATGCTTCTATTTCTATCGATATACTACAGCAGTGTCTCTGGTGAAGTCAACGGTGTCCTAACAAAGTATTTTAGTGATTCAAAGCATGTCTTAAATTGTGCAGGTTACAGCTGTGTGAATGCTATATTAATAGTAACATGTCGAGTTCACTCCAGTCTGATTGTTGTATTTATCCCGTTGAACTGTGCAAAGACACATTTACAAAAGTAAAAGGCGGCTCCCGGCCAGTAAAACCAAAAGTTCTGTGCCAGATACAGTGTGAATTTGGGTTGTTATTGCACAGTTTCAAGTGTAAATGAGAAGCAGACTTTAGTGTTGATGGCAGCACAACATAATCTTTTATATTTCTAATTATTAGATGACCTCTTTCGTGAGATCTGTGGCTCCTAAGACCAGAGTGGCCAAGCGTTCCTCTCAAGGTAATACTCTCCATGTATCATGGTTAATATTTATAATGCATTTTGGTGTACAGAACGTCTGTGTTAGTATGTATAAGAGAGGTCTCATGTAGTTTGTTTGTAATGTGCAGACATCCATGGCACTGGATCTCGTCATACCATACACCCATGGAAGATGTCTCCTCACACCAAGAAGAAGCACAAAGTTCTGTTTCTGTGCAATCTCTGGAGGAACAGCATATCACCTGGAGATGGAGGCCAGACATTTGATTGTGAATCAACCAGTGGCAAAGTGTGTGGTCATTGCTCCTGGCAATAACCTCAACTACAAGAATGTGACACGGTCTGGAGAACAGTTTGCAAAGCTTCTGTCTACCCTCCTCAGTCGATGGAAGAAGGTATGTTCCATACTTTATCAATCAGAATTGGAATATATGTGAAGTGAGGCAATTTTGTGAAGAAAATGCCTGTTTGTGTGTAAAGTCTAACTGTAAATTTTTTTATTTACAGGTGTCTGTGGTAGACTTTCCTCCCAGGCTTGGGGTGAATCAAGCACATCAGGACCAGCTGCGGCAGATCTACCAGGGAGTGGCAAAAGGAAAAGGTATGCATTATTATTGGTAATAATCAGCTGTCAGTGTCTGGGCATAAATTCAAAGATCTAAAATATGGTATTTTTGTAGGTGTGGAGTACATCTCTTGTGTTGACCTGTTTCCTGTGGAGAATAAGAGGCTGTGGATTTACGATGGTGTAAGTAGAACACTTGTGTCTATGCTATAAATAAGATTTCAAGATTCAAGATTCAAGATTTTTTATTCGTCACATACAAAATTATATACAGCATATATAACCAGTAGTGAAATGTGAGTCAGGTCCGCTCCATGGACAGTGCAATTATTTAGGAAAACACACAGATGAAAATATACATAAATGTAGCTATGTAAGAATGAGATAAAAGTAAACAATAAAAAATATAAGAATAAAATCTAAAAAATATAAAAAGTGTGTAATGTGGGAATAAATCTAGATCGCAAATAATGTAGACTGTAGACTTAAAATATTAAAAAATGTACAGGGATGTACAGTGTGCATATATGCATTTAGCTGTGGTCTTAAATATTAAGAATCACATGAAGGTGCAGGAAGCAAATGTGCAAAACAGTTTGTAGCAAAACAGAGTGACACTGTCAGTGTGTCAATGTGAGGTAGCTGGTTTAGAGTTCAAGAGCCTGATGGCCTGTGGGAAAAAACTCCTCCTAAGTCTCTCAGTTTTTGCCATCAGGCTACGGTAGCGCTTACCAGATGGCAGCAGAGTGAAAATATGATTACTGGGGTGGGTGGAGTCTTTGGTGATTTTTGCAGCTCTGCTTCTGCAGCGTTTGTGGTAGATGTCCTGCAGAGAGGAGAGCAGACCCTGAAATGCGCTCAGCTAAGCGCACAACTCTCTGCAGGGCTTTGCAGTCTTGACTGGAGCTGTTCCCATACCACACAGAGATACATTGAGTCAATATACTTTCTATAGCTCCAGAATAGAAAGTTTTCAGGATTGCTGGTGAGACCCTGAATTTCCTCAGCTGTCGCAGATAGTACAGTCTTTGCCTGGCTTTATTTACCTGAGTTTGAGTGTGAGTAGTCCAAGTCAGGTCCTCAGAGATGTTTACACCAAGGTACTTGAAGCTACTCACCCTCTCCACAGGGGTCCCGCTTATCATAAGAGGAGTGTAGGGCTGCTGCTGCGTCTTCCTGAAGTCTATAAATGTTATGCATTAAACTTGCAATTCAAGTAATACGAGAGAATGTATGTTAAAGTGGCATTTCCTATAATGCAGGTACATCTCAGTGACAACGAGGGCATGAGCATCTTAGCTGAGGTGCTCTTGAGGGCTGCTGCAGATCCCACTGACCAAAGCAAACCTCCCTGCTCCTCACCCTCTAGATCAGAGCCATCCTCCTCTCCTGCCACCAGTGCCCCTCCCACTGCGCGTACCACCAGGCAGAGTGCTGCAACTTGTCCAAACCCTGTGCTTCTGCCGAAGTTTCCTGTGGTAGTTCTCAGACGTATTTCATTGAAGGCTCTTCAGTCAACTTCTTGTTCATCTGACCCGTTTAAATGGAATGTTGTTGAACGAAAGGGAAAGGTAAGAAAGTACTCCCTGTATGTTAAGTGCTTTTTTGTTACTTGTTCACATTTCATTGTTAATGACATTTATCTTGTCTATTAGGCCAACCAAGCAGAAGATGTCAAGGTTGCGCTTGGGACTCAAGCGCCAAGTTTGATGTTGAGCAGGTTTGTTAACTCTTACAGTGAAAGTAGATTTGACATTTCGAACAGTATTAATCAGTTGTTGTTCAATTTTGAAGGTGCAGTCTGTGTTTTCCATCCCGCTTTCCCCTGGTCAGTTTCATGTTTTGGCCACAACTGACACAGAAGAATTGTCAAATCCTGTTTTGTACATACGGCAATTTGTCCAGCTGGAAAGAAGGTACAGTTATTGTTGGTGGTGACATCTTCCAGTTATTATCGTCAAATATAATAATATGTTGAAATTCATAATGTTGTTTTTTGCACTACAGGTTTCAGATTCTGGATGCGAAAAGTGGTTGCGACACGTAGAAGCCATTCAAAACAGGTATTGAACATTAAGATAGTATGATAAGTGAGTAACACAATGAAAAAAATAAAAAAATACTAATAATAAATACATTGTTTCTCCTTAGTTGATACAAACAGCAGGTTTTGTTTGGTGTTCTAAGAAATGTACCAGAGATGACTTATTACTACATCTTGCTTTATATAGATGAAGGCCGATGCTTTGGAGGTGACATTGGGAGGCTCACAAACCAATGATGTGGATTTGGACAGAGTGGGAAATGATGAGGTTGGTCATAAAGTTATTTTTATATATGAAAAAGTGACATATGTCATGAAAAAAAATGCAAGTACATATGGGGTTAAAATCAGGGTATTTTAGTGATAGCCAAACTTATTGTCTTTTTGTGCATATAGGTGCCCAAGAAGCGTCTTCGCTCTGAAAGCATCCCGCCCGTTGACAGAACTGAGCATGTCTTGGATGAAGACAACAAAGCTAAGTTCCCATGCCCTAAAAACATTAGTGGCTCATTCCATCAGGGACATGGTTTGTTTAAATATCCAGGATTACAATGTATGGCCATGGCCATGTCAGCGATCATTAGACATTCTCAGCTGTGTAGTGTGTTTTCATGGACACAGGAAGATTTAAACACGGTACTATTAGAAGGTGATGCCTTATACAGCAAAAAGACCTAGTCTCAGTGACGGAGAGGAGTTGTTGGGATCTTGGGATTTCAAGCCTGAGGAGGATTTGTATGGTCAAACATTTACTTTTAACATTGACAGTGTTATGGGTCGTCTCTATACAGTAAGCCGAGTTGAAAAGCGAAACCTTTGTTATGTTACTTTGATGAGTGCACTTGAGGATAATCTAGACGAAGACGGCATGTGTCTATTCACTATGTTTAAAAGACATGTGCCATTATTTCTGAAAGAGGTTTGTTCGCTATTGTGGATTCTCATGCACGCAGTGCTTCAGGAATGTTAGGCTAATGGAACAAGTGTTGTGCTCTACTTTAATAGCCTTGGTGAGGTTTACAGGCACCTTCACAAGTTGGCAGCAGGGTTTGGTCCCTCAAATAAGACATTTGAACTAAACAGAGTGTCAGTGAGTGTAAAATGCGCATCGTCTGCTGTGCCAGTGCAGATACAACTGAAGGTTGATGATAGACCATGTGACAATGACTGTATTGTTGTAGAGGAAAGTCCTGTGTACCAAGACATGTCTTCAACTGAGAGTGATATTGAGTGTGCATCGGCACGGTCATGTGAAAATGACTGTGTGATTGTAGAGGAAAGTCCTGCGGAGTGATGGTGACAATCCATGTGTGTTGTTGGAGTCACAGGAATCTGTACAGAAGCGAAGTGGTCAGAAAGCGTGCCAGAGCCGTTGGTGTATTAAACACAGATTGTATAATTGCCAAGGGTAACCACAAAGTACAACGAGTCAAACTATATGATTCTTCGAACTTACAATTGTTAGTGAGGAAAGGCATATCAGTTTATTCCTCTGAATGACAATGTTTGCAAAGCTATATGCAGATTAATGTGGCTTTTGAAAGATACAATGTTCCAGAATCAGTAGACACTGGTGATGCAGGAGTGCCATGCCACAATGAAAGCATTGTCGGTGATGGCAACTGTTTCTTCCGTGCCATTTCTCAAGCTGTGAGTGGCACACAAAAACATCATAGAAAAATAAGATTAGGTGTTGTTAAAGAGTTGGAAAAAAAATCCTATAAAATTTAAAAGCTACTTACGAGTTGAAGACCAAAACCTAACCGTTGCAGAGTATATCAACAAGTACAAAATGAGATATGTAAACACATGGGCCACAGAAATGGAAATCCACGCTGCTGCAGATTATTTAGAGTAGATATATATACATTTCATCTAAATAGGTGGCTTAAATATGAATGCACAAAGACACCTTTGTGTAATCAAAATTTACATCGAAAATCGTTTTGGAAGCCATTATGAGAATGTCCTTTGTGTTAAAAAGTCCAAGAAAAGCAGTGTTATGGCTATTGCCAAATGACTGAAGCACAAGCATACAAAACCAGGGCCAAGGTTATTCAGATTCCTATATTCCAACGATCTAAAACAAGTGCACAAAAAGCTCAAGAACCTCAAGAAAAAAGCACTGTTAAATCCAAATACATTAAGTGTAAAAGATCAGAGCAAAACAAAGAAAAATACCAAAAAGAGCTGTTATTTAGACAGAAATGTAAAATTATGGGTATTAAAAATATAAGGAGGAAATGCTATTTAGACAAAAAAAAAGGGAACTCTGTAGGAGTAAATATAGGAATGACTTATTGTACAGACAAAGACTTAAAGCCTCAAATAAAGATAAATACAGAACAAACATGGCGCATAGGAAAAAGTAAAAATTGTGAGAAAAATAAATACAAGACAAATCTGGACTATAAAGTGAAACTTAATGCCTTTCAGAAAAATAAATACAAGACAAATCTGGACTATAAAGAGAAACTAAATGCCTTTCAGAAAAATAAATACAAGACAAATCTGGACTATAAAGAGAAACTAAATGAATTTGAGAAAAATAAATACAAGACAAATCTGGACTATAAAGAGAAACTTAATGCCTTTCAGAAAAATAAATACAAGACAAATCTGGACTATAAAGAGAAACTTAATGCCTTTCAGAAAAATAAATACAAGACAAATCTGGACTATAAAGAGAAACTTAATGAATTTGAGAAAAATAAATACAAGACAAATCTGGACTATAAAAGAAACTAAATGAATTTGAAAAATAAATACAAGACAAATCTGGACTATAAAGAGAAACTAAATGAATTTGAGAAAAATAAATACAAGACAAATCTGGACTATAAAAAGAAACTTAATGCCTTTGAGAAAAATAAATACAAGACAGACAGTAAATATAGGGCTACTGTTCTAGCAAAAAACAAAATGAAGAGGCAACTATTACAAAAACAGGCAGAGCAGTTTTCTTTTATTATGGAGCGCTTCCTTAATACAATAAAGAGGGTCCAGAATTTATTTGTTCAGTGTGTAATCGCTTGCTGTTTAAAAAACAAGTTTTAGCTTGTATAAAAGACAAATATAAAATCCCGCCACAAACGGCATTAGCAGCTGAAAAATGCATTTCTGAAAAATATCTTCATATTTGTAACACACAATGTAGTATGCCGTGTCTCTTAAAAGCAGCAAGAGGTCAGCTATGGATTTGTTTTACCTGCCATTATAAAATTAAACGAGGCCAGGTCCCATCTGAATGGACAGGTAATGACTTAGAATTGGATCCAATTCCAAATGTCTTGGCTCGTTTGAATAGCTTAGAACAGCACCTGATTGCTCGTAATATTCCTTTCATGAAGATGTTGGCGTTGCCTAAAGGTGGGCAGAATGGTGTTCATGGGCCTGTAACATGCGTCCCTGCTAATGTTGTTCAGACAACTAATTTGCTGCCACATTCTAACATGGATGGTTCACTAGTACGTATTAAACTAAACTCACTTATAAAGGGCACTATGAATACCAGTTTGTAGACACAAAGCACATACGAGAAGCACTTGCATATTTAAAGGAAAATAATCCATATTACAAAGACATTGACTTTAATGAAGAATGGATAAATGAGTTTTCTAAGGAGCAGGAGATGCAGTTAGAGGAAGATAATGCTAAAAAGGGTGAAGTGTCTGAAGAGGTTGAAGAAGACCTTTTGCATGATCAGCAGCAGCACTGCATTTTTCAAGACACATGTTTGATGCCAGTAGATATTGGGCAAGAAACATTAGATCAGTATTTTGAAGACATATTGAATTTAGCCCCCGCAGAAGGAAATAATCCAGTAAAGATGCTGTCTGAGAAAGACAATGAAGCAAAGTCTTTCCCAGTTCTGTTTCCGAAAGGATGCAATACTTTCCATACGCTTAGGAAGCAGCGCTTGACATTGTCTCGTTATTTTAATAACAGAATCTTAAATGCTGATGGTAGGTTTGCTAATAATATTGAGTTCATTTTTTTTGCTCAATACATGTCAGAAGTGGAGCAGGTTGTTTCCAAAGTATCAATAGCTTTACGTAAAGGACAAACAGGTGGAACACTACCAAAAAATGTAGGTGATAATGTTGAAACCTTGAAGGACATGGTGCATGTGGATGGATTCGATTTTTGCAGCCAATTAGAGGAACCCCAGCATTTTGGCAAGCAGCACAAAAGATTTGATGGCTTGTTTAAGAGTTAATGGTAAAGCAGACTGGTTTCAAAGTTATAGTAGCGCAGATTTAAGATGGTCCAATCTTTTAGGTACAATTTTGAAACAGGCAGGCAGGACAGAAACTGCTGAGAGTTTGGATTATGCACACAGATGTGACTTGCTGCGTAATAATCCTGGCTGCAGCTCGCATGTTTGATTTCCGCTGGCATGTATTTTTAAGGGAAGTTCTGATGTCTCCATTACAACCAATTGGCAAGATTACAGACTATTTCTATCGTGTAGAATTTCAACAGCGTGGTTCCCCCCATATTCACTGTTTGTTTTGGATTGAAGATGCTCCTACAATAGATAAAAGCCCAGATGAAGATGTAGTTATGTTTATTGACAAATACATTACATGTGAATTACCCACAAATGATAAGGAGTTACTGGATATTGTTAGTTCTGTACAACAACATTCAAAGCGTCATTCGAAAACATGCAAAAACAAACAGTTTGTCGTTTCAATTTTCCTCGCCCTGTGTCTGTTCGAACATTTATTAAGAAAGTCCAGCCAAAACCAAAATGCCCCAAATGCCATGTTGACAACAAAGGCTTGAATGCAAATGACGTCCTAATAAACGCGAATGTGAAGTGCATATGTCTACAGGATCAACAAAACTACATGACACCAGAGCGTGCTACTGCCATTATGACAGACATAAAAAAAGCACTTATAGATGAGAACAATCCCCATACCAGTGTCCACAGTTTGTTTGCAAGTGTTGGCATTAATCAAGAAACTTATGAAAAGGCATACAAACAGCTAGGAGGAAGGACAGAAATTGTTTTAAAAAGGGACATTAATGCAGTTTGGATCAATCCATACAACAAATTCTTGTTAAAGTGTTGGAATGCAAATATGGACATTCAGTTTATTGTGGACATGTATCAGTGCATAGTATACATCTGCAAATACATAAACAAGCAAGAGCGGGAGGTGGGCTTACTGCTGAATAATGCTCACAAAGAGGCAACAAAACATGGAAATGTACATGCTAAGGAAGCTATGAAAAAACTAGGCCAAGTGTACCTACATAACCGTGACGTCTCAGCACAAGAAGCTGTATATAGATTAACAAATATGCACCTGAAAGAATGCTCTAGAAAAGTTGTATTCATTCCCACAGGTGACAATATTTTCAAACTAAGTAAACCTATTAGTGAAGTCACAAAAACAGCAACCACTGATGACATTTGGATGACAAGTATAGTTGATAGGTACAAAAACAGACCAAACCAGAGCATATTTAATGACATGTGTATAGCCACATTTGGTTCAGAATATCGCATTTTAAGTAAAAGCGAAGAAGCAAAAACACAATAAAACTCCAAAACTCATTAGGCTTCATCACAAAAGAACAAGAACCAAACCAGCTGTGGTGCGATATGCAAACTTTTCGAAACAAAAATCCAGAGTTGCATTATAAAAGCTTACTTCAGTTGTTTTTACCATATCGCTTGGATGATGACCTTAAACCTGCTGGCATTCGGTCATTTCAACAGTTTTATGAAAAGGGCAAGGTGAAGTTTTCTGATGGAACTCTTCATTCCGTTATGTCAATTGTCAATTCTAACCGATCAAAATTTGACAAAGAAAAAGCTAACTTGGAAGAGATTATGGCCAACAATAACTGTCATGACATTCTGGAGAGTGCTTTTGCCTTATTATGTCCAGCTCAAGAACTTGAACGTTTAGAATGCAAGGAAGAACACAAAAACAGACCCCAGGACGAGGAAGAGGACTTACCTAATATTCCAGATTTAGCAATTACAGACAGAGATATTTGTCATTTGGAAAATCAACAGAACATAATGTGTCGCAGGGATGGTCTTGATTTAATTAGATCTTTGAACGAATTACAGATGTCTATCTTTTACAAAGTACGTCAATGGTGTTTAGACAAAGTCAATGGTAAAAAGCCAGATCCATTACATGTTTTTATCACTGGTGGGGCAGGCACTGGAAAGAGTCACCTAATTAGAGCAATACAGTATGAAGCAAATAGATTGTTAGCTCCAATGCGCCGCCATCCAGATAATATTAGTGTCTTATTAACAGCACCCACAGGTATGGCAGCATATAATGTACAAGCATCCACAATTCATAGTGCATTTAGCATAGGAATCAATGTGTCCTTACCCTATACCCCACTGGGTGAGGAAAAACTGAATACAGTACGTATTAAATTCTGCGACCTCCAAATAATTATAATAGATGAAATTTCTATGGTTTCACACAAGTTATTAGCATACATTCATGGTAGACTCCGGCAAATAAAACAAACTGGTGATTTAGCCCCATTTGGAAATGTTAGCATTATTGCTGTTGGTGACTTTTTTCAGTTACCTCCTGTTAAAGGTAAAGCACTGTACTTAGAAGAAGTTGGAGTTAACTTGTGGGGCAACTTATTCAAAATTGCCGAGTTAAAAACAGTTGTCAGACAAAAAGATGACCGTTTTGCCCAATTACTGAATCGGTTAAGGATACGATCTGCGGGGACACCTATGCTTCAAAGTGATATAAACCTGTTAAAAATGTGACACTGGTGAAAGCTCATCACAGATACACATTTTCCCAACAAATTCACAGGTCTTTCAGCACAACTTTTCTCAACTCAAAGCCACGTGCCCGACTATACAGAGATTAATGCAGAAGATTATGAGTACAATAAGAAAACTGGTCAATTGGAAGAAAAGGTTGGTCATCATAACAAAGCAAACCTCACATCTTTGCCTGAACAGTTGTTGTTAGGTGTTAACGCTAGAGTCATGCTTTGCAAAAACATAGACGTAGCAGATGGTCTTGTCAATGGGGTATGTGGCACTGTTACACATATTAAAGAATCTACGTATGGTCTTCCTGTAGCTGTGTATATACGATTTGATGACAATAACGTTGGCGCACAGAGCGGAAGAAATGTCCACCTCCTTCACCAAATTTAAGTCATTCAACTCCAATACATCCAGAAGAGGAAAGGGCTAGTAGTAAAGGTGGAAACGCCGTCAATTTCCCCTCTCACTAGCATGGGCCTGTACAGTTCACAAAGTTCAGGGGTTAACTGTGGATAAAGCTGTGGTGTCCCTAAAGAAAGTGTTTTCAGCTGGCCAAGCCTATGTGGCCTTGAGTCGTGTAAGAAGTTTGGAAGGACTAATTATTCAAGACTTTTCCCAAAAGGCCATATACTGTAATGACAGTGTCTTAAATGCAATGCAAGCCATGCCTCCCTTCCTGCTTCAAAATGAGCCACAAATCAGGAAACCTACAGAGGTTTTGTCAATCTTTTTAATGAATGTTCAGGGATTACCAAGACATGTGTTAGATTTAGCTTCACATACGCAGCATTTACTTCCTGACTGCATAGCAGTTACAGAGACATGGTTAACTGTGGATTCAGCAATTCATTCAGTGAAAATTAAAGGATATACGTTTCACAGTAGCCCTCGTAGCCTTTCATATATACAGAGCAAACATCCAGCTCTGATTACACTGCAAAGCCAACAACATGGAGGAGTTGGCATTTACTGTAAAGATAATACCACCTATCACATCTCTGTGCCTGATTTCCCGTTGGAATGTTTAGTTTACAATTCACTTGTACATAAGATCATTTTAGCCGTAATTTATCGTCCACCCTCATATCCCATGTCTTTGTTCAAAGAGAATTTACAGAACCTAATAGACTGGCTACATTTACAAAATGAAACCATCATTGTTATGGGAGATTTTAATGATGACATCCTTAAATCTTCTAAGGTGTGTACATTGATGACCCACAATGGCTTCATGCAATATGTCACATCTCCCACAACAGAAAAAGGAACAATAATTGATCATTTGTATGTCAAAACTACACAACTAGAAATAGAAACAGTAGCAGTACCAACATATTTCAGCGACCATGAAGGGATTGCATGTTCTTTTCAACTGAAAACACTAGAAAACTAATATTATATAAAGCCATGATGACTGGCCACAGATTTATTGAACCAACGGCATTTTGTGACATCATCACAAGTGACAAGTGGTGACATTGTGTATAAATTTTTCATATACTCAGTATATAATGTACTGTATTGTACAGTTCATTAATCTTTTTGATATACACATTTGATATAGAGATAGATAGGTTTTGATGTATATTTATATTACACAGTTTTATGGTCACCTTGTGTTTTGTGTTGATGTATTGATTTTGACTGTTTGAAGTTTTCAAAAGCAAACTCAAAACATACTTATTTCACCAAACGTATGGAGACTGATTGATCATAGGTACACGCTTACACTGGTTGTAGCTGTAGGTACACGCTCACACTGGTTGTAGCTGTAGGTACACGTTTACACTGGTTGTAGCTGTGGGTACACACGTTTACACTGGTTGTAGCTGTAGGTACACGTTTACAGTGGTTGTAGCTGTAGGTACACACTAAATCCGCTCATATTATCACATCTACCTATTACAGTTTTTTTTTTCCTCTTTTCTCCCTTCTCCTAGGGTGGATACAAACCTCTTACCTGCTGGGTGATGTGTGCCCCCCCCCCCCCGCGCCTGTGCTCCAGTGTGAGGGCCCCCACCCATCTGTCATCTACCTTGATGTTGGCTGCGGCCCCATCCACTATTGCACACTCAGAGTGGACACTGGACACTGCCAATATGAATGTTTTTATATATGAAAATGTTTGTGTATTTCTATGTATTTATCAACTGTCCCGGACACATTCCTGCACGGCCTGTCCGTCCTGGGAGTGGATCCCTCCTTCTGTGGTTCTCCTGAGGTTTCTCTTTTTCCCGGCTGGGTTTTTGGAGTTTTTCCTTACCCTGATGGAGGTCTAAGGACAGGGGATGTTGTCTAGTGCAGTCTGTTAAGCCCTTTGAGGCGACTGTTGTTGTGATATTGGGCTATACAAAAATAAATGCCTTGTCTTGACTGTCACGCTTTTCAAAAACTTTTGATTATAGCTAATAAACTCTCAATTTAAAAAATGCATTCTTAGATTTGTTAATGAATACATTTATTAACACATGACCATGCACTTTGGACCATTTCTTTTAAACTGCTGGCATTGTGGCGTCGTCAGGAGCTTCAACACCTCTATTTCACTAATTAGTCTTATTAAAGACAGCCATGTTTTTTTCTGTATATGACTGTTACACGTTTCATTTATTTTGATATCTAACATTTTACAAGGCATTCAATATGCTCAATAAAAAGGTTTTCTTAAGACAAACTGTTTCTTTTTTTTTTATCTTTATTAAAAAGCACTTCACATCAAATATTATTCACTGTGCATAGATATCACTGAATGCAATTCTTTTAAACATTTCTAAATAGGTGCCAAAGACATAATATATAAATTGACATTATATATAATACTTTTCTAGGGTCGCCACTGAGTCATTTTTGGTAAAAAAATTTGGCGACTTTATTTACATATTTTTTGTTCAGGTCATGAGTGTGCACAAGCGCCTTTTGGGTCCAACTCGATCCGAGAGGCGTTTGATGGTTAATAGGGGTGGTTGTCATTGGCTTTTATGCTCGTCATGACATAAGAGATGTGTGTACCAAATTTCATGTCTCTATGACAAACTAAATTCTTGGGTCCCATTATAAGTTTGTAGGGGCGCTGGAGAGCCATTTCTAAAGATAACCCTTTTATTTACATATCTTTGTGTTCAGGTCATGAATGTGCACAAACGTCTTTTTGGGTCCAACTCGATCCGAGAAGGCGTTTGAGAGTTAAGAGACGTTTTATTTTCATAAAAATGGCCACCTCGTTACAGGCTTGCCACACCCATACCCGATAAGATATCATAAACAAAGTCACAACTTTGGTTGGCACACGTGTCTAGATGATACTCACCAAATTTGGGGCCATTTAGATTAAAACACAATGATTTGCATCTTTTGCGCAAGTGCGATTTTAGTGGCCGCGCGTTTCACCGCACATGGCGGACTTCCTGTTGAGTTTAGGGTGTGGCTGTCATAGACTTTTCTGTTTGCCCTGAGGTGTCCTATGGATGTACCAAGTTTCATTTTTCTACGTTGGAAAAAAGTTACTTTCACTTTCCATAGGCCCAATGTATTTTTACTTTTGTAGGGGTCGCCACTGAGTCATTTTTCGTATTTTTTTTCGGCGACTTCAAATACATAAATTTTTCGCCGGGCTTGAAGTCTGGGACCAATAAAAATGACTTTTAGTTGTACGTTTACTGTGTTAAATTGAGGATCATTTTGCAGAAAAATATGATAAAAAATATATACGAATTATAATAAAAAAATATAACTCGAGCAAACAAGTCTAGAAAAACGCTTGTCTATTTTACATACATGTGTTTAGCTCATTTTGCCCAAGTTTGGTGTCTGTGGAATGAAGCAGCTATTTTCTGTGTACTTTTAAAAAAGAGGTGTATTTTAAGTCGGTTCACATTTTCAATTCAAAATGGCCACCTTTCCGTGTGTGATAGGGTGTGGTCCCCATTTGCTTTTTGTTCATAAGCTCATGGTGGATGTGTGTACCAAGTTTCATTTGCCTACAACAAACTAAAAATTTCACTTCCCATTGACTTTTTCCACATATTTGGGACGTTATGGCAACACATTTATAGATAGGGGTGGTTGTCATTGGCTTTTATGCTCGTCATGACATAAGAGATGTGTGTACCAAATTTCATGTCTCTATGACAAACTAAATTCTTGGGTCCCATAATAAGTTTGTAGGGGGCGCTGGAGAGCCATTTCTAAAGATAACCCTTTTATTTACATATCTTTGTGTTCAGGTCATGAATGTGCACAAACGTCTTTTTGGGTCCAACTCGATCCGAGAAGGCGTTTGAGAGTTAAGAGACGTTTATTTTCATAAAAATGGCCACCTCGTTACAGGCTTGCCACACCCATACCCGATAAGATATCATAAACAAAGTCACAACTTTGGTTGGCACACGTGTCTAGATGATACTCACCAAATTTGGGGCCATTTAGATTAAAACACAATGATTTGCATCTTTTTGCGCAAGGGGTGCGATTTTAGTGGCCGAGCGTTTCACCGCACATGGCGGACTTCCTGTTGAGTTTACGGTGTGGCTGTCATAGACTTTTCTGTTTCTGAGGTGTCCTATGGATGTACCAAGTTTCATTTTTCTACGTTGGAAAAAAGTTACTTTCACTTTCCATAGGCCCAATGTATTTTTACTTTTGTAGGGGTCGCCACTGAGTCATTTTTCGTATTTTTTTTTCGGCGACTTCAAATACATAAATTTTTCGCCGGGCTTGAAGTCTGGGACCAATAAAAATGACTTTTAGTTGTACGTTTACTGGGTTAAATTGAGGATCATTTTGCAGAAAAATATGATAAAAAATATATACCGAATTATAATAAAAAAAAATATAACTCGAGAAAACAAGTCTAGAAAAACGCTTGTCTATTTTACATACATGTGTTTAGCTCATTTTGCCCAAGTTTGGTGTCTGTGGAATGAAGCAGCTATTTTCTGTGTACTTTTAAAAAAGAGGTGTATTTTAAGTCGGTTCACATTTTCAATTCAAAATGGCCACCTTTCCGTGTGTGATAGGGTGTGGTCCCCATTTGCTTTTTTGTTCATAAGCTCATGGTGGATGTGTGTACCAAGTTTCATTTGCCTACAACAAACTAAAAATTTCACTTCCCATTGACTTTTTCCACATATTTGGGACGTTGCTATGGCAACACATTTATAGATAGGGTGGTTGTCATTGGCTTTTATGCTCGTCATGACATAAGAGATGTGTGTACCAAATTTCATGTCTCTATGACAAACTAAATTCTTGGGTCCCATAATAAGTTTGTAGGGGGCGCTGGAGAGCCATTTCTAAAGATAACCCTTTTATTTACATATCTTTGTGTCACATGTGCCAATCAAAGTTGTGACTTTGATTGGCACATGTGTCCAGATGATACTCACCAAATTTGGGGCCATTTAAATTAAAAAACAATGATTTGCATCTTTCTGCGCAAGGGGTGCGATTTTAGTGGCCGTGTTTCACCCCACATGGCGGACTTCCTGTTGAGTTTAGGTGTGACTGTCATTGACTTTTCAGTTTGCCCTGAGGTGTCCTATGGATGTACCAAGTTTCATTTTTCTACGTTGGAAAAAAGTTACTTTCACTTTCCATAGGCCCAATGTATTTTGACTTTTCTAGGGTCGCCACTGAGTCATTTTTCATTTTTTTCAGGGACTTCAAATACATAAATTTTTAGCTGGGCTTGAAGGCTGGGACCAATAAAAATGACTTTTCGTCATGTTCACTGGGTCATATTTAGGATCATATGGGAGAAGAAGAAAAAAAAAAAAAAAAAAAATCCGAAAACAATAGGCCCTCCCGGTCATCACCGGCCCGGGCCTAAATATATACCGAATTATAATAAAAAATATAACTCGAGCAAAAAGTCTAGAAAAACACTTGTCTCTTTTACATACATGTGTTTAGCTCATTTTGCCCAAGTTTGGTGTCTGTGGAATGAAGCAGCTATTTTTGTTGTTTTTTAAAAAAGAGGTGTATTCTAAGTCGGACCAAATTTTCAATTCAAAATGGCCGCCTTCCCGTGTGTGATAGGTGTGGTCCCCATTGGCTTTTTGTTCATAAGCCCATGGTGGATATGTGTACCAAGTTTCATTTGCCTACAACAAACTAAAAATGTCACTTCCCATTGACTTTTTCCACATATTTGGAACGTTGCTATGGCAACGCATTTATAGATAGGGGTGGTTGTCATTGGCTTTATGCTCGTCATGACATAAGAGATGTGTGTACCAAATTTCATGTTTCTATGACAAACTAAATTCTTGGGTCCCATTATAAGTTTGTAGGGGCGCTGGAGAGCCATTTCTAAAGATAACCCTTTTATTTACATATCTTTGTGTTCAGGTCATGAATGTGCACAAACGCCTTTTGGTTCCAACTCGATCCGAGAAGGCGTTTGAGAGTTAAGAGACGTTTTATTTTCACAAAAATGGCCACCTCGTTACAGGCTTGCTACACCCATACCCGATAAGATATCAACAACAAAGTCACAAATTTGGTTGGCACACGTGTCTAGATGATACTCACCAAATTTGGGGCCATTTAGATTAAAACACAATGATTTGCATCTTCTTGCGCAAGGGGTGCGATTTTAGTGGCCATGCGTTTCACCCACATGGCGGACTTCCTGTTTAGTTTAGGGTGTGGCTGTCATAGACTTTTCTGTTTGCCCTGAGGTGTCCTATTGATGTACTAAGTTTCATTTTTCTACGTTGGAAAAAAGTTACTTTCACTTTCCATAGGCCCAATGTATTTTGACTTTTCTAGGGGTCGCCACTGAGTCATTTTTCATTTTTTTTTCGGGACTTCAAATACATATATTTTTCGCCGGGCTTGAATTCTGGGACCAATAAAAATGACTTTTAGTTGTTGGTTTACTGGGTCAAATTGAGAATCATTTTGCAGAAAAATTATAATAAAAAAATATATACCGAATTATAATAAAAAAAAATATAACTCGAGCAAAAAAGTCTAGACAAACACTTGTCTCATTTACATACATGTGTTTAGCTCATTTTGCCCAAGTTTGGTGTCTGTGGAATGAAGCAGCTTTTTTGTTGTTTTTAAAAAAGAGGTGTATTCTAAGTCGGACCAAATTTTCAATTCAAAATGGCCGCCTTCCCGTGTGTGATAGGGTGTGGTCCCCATTGGCTTTTTGTTCATAAGCCCATGGTGGATATGTGTACCAAGTTTCATTTGCCTACAACAAACTAAAAATTTCACTTCCCATTGACTTTTTTCACATTTTTGGGACGTTGCTATGGCAACACATTTATAGATAGGGGGTGGTTGTCATTGGCTTTTATGCTCGTCATGACATAAGAGATGTGTGTACCAAATTTTATGTCTCTATGACAAACTAAATTCTTGGGTCCCATTATAAGTTTGTAGGGGCGCTGGAGAGCCATTTCTAAAGATAACCCTTTATTTACATATCTTTGTGTTCAGGTCATGAATGTGCACAAACGCCTTTTTGGTTCCAACTCGATCCGAGAAGGCGTTTGAGAGTTAAGAGACGTTTTATTTTCACAAAAATGGCCACCTCGTTACAGGCTTGCTACACCCATACCCGATAAGATATCAACAACAAAGTCACAACTTTGGTTGGCACATGTGTCTAGATGATACTCACCAAATTTGGGGCCATTTAGATTAAAACACAATGATTTGCATCTTTCTGTGCAAGGGGTGCGATTTTAGTGGCCGCGCGTTTCACCCCACATGGCGGACTTCCTGTTGAATTTAGGGTGTGACTGTCATTGACTTTTCTGTTTGCCCTGAGGTGTCCTATGGATATACCAAGTTTCCTTTTTCTGTGTTGAAAAAAACTTACTTTCACTTTCCATAGGCCCAATGTATTTTGATTTTGTAGGGTCGCCACTGAGTCATTTTTCGTTTTTTTCGCGACTTCTAAAACATACCATTTTTGCCGAGCTTGAAGTCTGGGACCAATAAAATGACTTTTGTGCATGTTCACTGGGTCAAATTTAGGATCATTTGGTCACAATAAAGATAAAAAAAAAATCCGAGCAAAAACAATAGGCCCTCCCGGCCATCACCGGCTCGGGCCTAATTAAAGCGGGCGATAAAGGCCCTCGCCTCCTTGAGACCGCTGGGACACATATATTCGGAGGATTGCATGTCGTGCTTTAAAGCAAATTTGGAGCTGTTTAGATGAAAACCCTTTAGCACAAAGTGTACGATTTAGGTGGTCATGTATTCCACCCAACATTTTCTGTTGAGAAGGATCCTGGCAATTGGGAAATGGCATTTATTTCCCAATAGTTGCCTCTTCACAGACTCATTACGACCACAGCCACAAATCTATCAAAAACAAATTGATAACTTTTTTTTGCACACGTGTCTAGATGATACTCACCAAATTTGGAGCTGTTTAGATGAAAAGCCTTTAGACACAAGGGGTGCAATTTAGGTGGTCACGCATACACCCAACATAGTAGATTTCCTGTTGAGTTTACGATATGGCTGTAATACATTTTTCTGTTTGCCCTGAGGTGTCCTATGGATGTACCAAGTTTCATTTTTCTACGTTGGAAAAAAGTTACTTTCACTTTCCATAGGCCCAATGTATTTTGACTTTTGTAGGGTCGCCACTGAGTCATTTTTCGTATTTTTTTCGGGACTTCAAATACATAAATTTTTTGCCAGGCTTGAAGTCTGGGACCAATAAAAATGACTTTTAGTTGTTCGTTTACTGGGTTAAATTGAGGATCATTTTACAGAAAAATTATAATAAAAAATATATACCGAATTATAATAAAAAAATATAACTCGAGCAAAAAAGTCTAGAAAAACACTTGTCTCATTTACATACATGTGTTTAGCTCATTTTGCCCAAGTTTGGTGTCTGTGGAATGAAGCAGCTTTTTCTGTGTACTTTTAAAAAGAGGTGTATTTTAAGTCGGTTCACATTTTCAATTCAAAATGGCCGCCTTCCTGTGTGTGATAGGGTGTGGTCCCCATTGGCTTTTTTGTTCATAAGCCCATGGTGGATGTGTGTACCAAGTTTTATTTGCCTACAACAAACTAAAAATTTCACTTCCCATTGACTTTTTTCACATTTTTTGGGACGTTGCTATGGCAACACATTTATAGATAGGGGGTGGTTGTCATTGGCTTTTATGCTCGTCATGACATAAGAGATGTGTGTACAAAATTTTATGTCTCTATGACAAACTAAATTCTTGGGTCCATTATAAGTTTGTAGGGGCGCTGGAGAGCCATTTCTAAAGATAACCCTTTATTTACATATTTTTGTGTTCAGGTCATGAATGTGCACAAACGCCTTTTTGGGTCCAACTCGATCCGAGAAGGCGTTTGAGAGTTAAGAGACGCTTTTATTTTCACAAAAATGGCCACCTCACAGGCTTGACACCCATACCCGATAAGATATCAACAACAAAGTCACAACTTTGGTACACGTGTCTAGATGATACTCACCAAATTTGGGGCCATTTAGATTAAAACACAATGATTTGCATCTTTCTGCGCAAGTGCGATTTTAGTGGCCGCGCTTTCACCCCACATGGCGGACTTCCTGTTAAGTTTAGGGTGTGACTGTCATTGACTTTTCTGTTTGCCCTGAGGTGTCCTATGGATATACCAAGTTTCATTTTTCTACGTTGGAAAAAGTTACTTTCACTTTCCATAGGCCCAATGTATTTTGACTTTTGTAGGGTCGCCACTGAGTCATTTTTCGTATTTTTTTCGGTGACTTCAAATACATAAATTTTTGCCAGGCTTGAAGTCTGGGACCAATAAAAATGACTTTTAGTTGTTCGTTTACAAATTGAGGATCATTTTACAGAAAAATTATAATAAAAAAATATATACCGAATTATAATAAAAAAATATAACTCGAGCAAAAAGTCTAGAAAAACACTTGTCTCATTTACATACATGTGTTTAGCTCATTTTGCCCAAGTTTGGTGTCTGTGGAATGAAGCAGCTTTTTCTGTGTACTTTTAAAAGAGGTGTATTTTAAGTCGGTTCACATTTTCAATTCAAAATGGCCGCCTTCCCGTGTGTGATAGGGTGTGGTCCCTATTGGCTTTTTGTTCATAAGCCCATGGTGGATGTGTGTACCAAGTTTTATTTGCCTACAACAAACTAAAAATTTCACTTCCCATTGACTTTTTCACATTTTTGGGACGTTGCTATGGCAACACATTTATAGATAGGGGTGGTTGTCATTGGCTTTTATGCTCGTCATGACATAAGAGATGTGTGTACAAAATTTTATGTCTCTATGACAAACTAAATTCTTGGGTCCATTATAAGTTTGTAGGGGCGCTGGAGAGCCATTTCTAAAGATAACCCTTTTATTTACATATTTTTGTGTTCAGGTCATGAATGTGCACAAACGCCTTTTGGGTCCAACTCGATCCGAGAAGGCGTTTGAGAGTTAAGAGACGTTTTATTTTCACAAAAATGGCCACCTCGTTACAGGCTTGCCACACCCATACCCGATAAGATATCAACAACAAAGTCACAACTTTGGTTGGCACACGTGTCTAGATGATACTCACCAAATTTGGGGCCATTTAGATTAAAACACAATGATTTGCATCTTTCTGCAGAAGGGGTGCGATTTTAGTGGCGCGCGTTTCACCCCACATGGCGGACTTCCTGTTAAGTTTAGGTGTGACTGTCATTGACTTTTCTGTTTGCCCTGAGGTGTCCTATGGATATACCAAGTTTCATTTTTCTACGTTGGAAAAAGTTACTTTCACTTTCCATAGGCCCAATGTATTTTGACTTTTGTAGGGTCGCCACTGAGTCATTTTTCGTATTTTTTTCGGTGACTTCAAATACATAAATTTTTGCCAGGCTTGAAGTCTGGGACCAATAAAAATGACTTTTAGTTGTTCGTTTACTGGGTTAAATTGAGGATCATTTTACAGAAAAATTATAATAAAAATATATAAATTATAATAAAAAAATATAACTCGAGCAAAAAGTCTAGAAAAACACTTGTCTCATTTACATACATGTGTTTAGCTCATTTTGCCCAAGTTTGGTGTCTGTGGAATGAAGCAGCTTTTTCTGTGTACTTTTAAAAAGAGGTGTATTTTAAGTCGGTTCACATTTTCAATTCAAAATGGCCGCCTTCCCGTGTGTGATAGGGTGTGGTCCCTATTGGCTTTTGTTCATAAGCCCATGGTGGATGTGTGTACCAAGTTTTATTTGCCTACAACAAACTAAAAATTTCACTTCCCATTGACTTTTTCACATTTTTGGGACGTTGCTATGGCAACACATTTATAGATAGGGTGGTTGTCATTGGCTTTTATGCTCGTCATGACATAAGAGATGTGTGTACAAAATTTTATGTCTCTATGACAAACTAAATTCTTGGGTCCATTATAAGTTTGTAGGGGGCGCTGGAGAGCCATTTCTAAAGATAACCCTTTTATTTACATATTTTTGTGTTCAGGTCATGAATGTGCACAAACGCCTTTTGGGTCCAACTCGATCCGAGAAGGCGTTTGAGAGTTAAGAGACGTTTTATTTTCACAAAATGGCCACCTCGTTACAGGCTTGCCACACCCATACCCGATAAGATATCAACAACAAAGTCACAACTTTGGTTGGCACACGTGTCTAGATGATACTCACCAAATTTGGGGCCATTTAGATTAAAATACAATGATTTGCATCTTTCTGCGCAAGGGGTGCGATTTTAGTGGCCGCGTTTCACCCCACATGGCGGACTTCCTGTTGAGTTTAGGTGTGACTGTCATTGACTTTTCTGTTTGCCCTGAGGTGTCCTATGGATATACCAAGTTTCATTTTTCTACGTTGGAAAAAGTTACTTTCACTTTCCATAGGCCCAATGTATTTTGATTTTGTAGGGGTCGCCACTGAGTCATTTTTCGTATTTTTTTTTCGGCGTCTTCAAATACATACCATTTTTGCCGAGCTTGAAGTCTGGGACCAATATAATGACTTTTTGTGCATGTTCACTGGGTCAAATTTAGGATCATTTGGTCACAATAAAGATAAAAAAAAAAAAAAAAAAAAATCCGAGCAAAAACAATAGGCCCTCCCGGCCATCAGCGCAGCCGTTATTATTGGTTCTAGCGGCTAGCTAGCCAGAGCGGGAAAATAAACACTGAGAAAAAGCGGAAGCATTAAAATGAGCTTTAAACTGGACAAGTCCGTGCCCCAAACATAACAGCTCTGGTTTGGCTTTGAGGCTGAGCATTCCTGTCACCAATGCGTTCGTGGAGAGAGTGTTTTCTCTCATGACTGCTGCGTGGACAGAGACAAGAAACCGCGCAACTGTGGACCTCATAAAAGTGAAATCCTGGTGCAAGTGAACTACAGCTACACCTGCCAGGAGTTCTACAGACACATAATGAACGAAGGCCCTACTAAGCTGCCAGTTCAGACAAAAATATAAATTCAAGATGCACTGAATCCGTAAGAACGCATTTAATCTTTCTAGTCTTTCCTAATGGAATTTATGTGCTTATTTGGAAATGTGTTCGAGCGATTGAATTATTATTTTCACTGAATAATTTGGATTGAATAGACACGTGCTGTTAAAATAATTTTTACTGATATTACTATTAAATATTATTAGTGACGCGTTCACAGCGCCGGTCAGCCGTCATTAACATTTTTATAAACCCTTTTAGCAATTTAAAACATGTTAACATCACTGCAAAAAGATATCTAATAAAAAAATCAATATTTATTCACCTAGTATAATAATAGTAATTTCTCTCCCTCGTGTCCCGCATTGTCCCGCAAAATCAGGTCTGCTGTCCTGCAACAGAGCAATAGCCAGGTGGTCACCCTAGCGGGGACACATATATTCGGAGGATTGCATGTCGTGCTTTAAAGCAAATTTGGAGCTGTTTAGATGAAAACCCTTTAGCACAAAGTGTACGATTTAGGTGGTCATGTATTCCACCCAACATTTTCTGTTGAGAAGGATCCTGGCAATTGGGAAATGGCATTTATTTCCCAATAGTTGCCTCTTCACAGACTCATTACGACCACAGCCACAAATCTATCAAAAACAAATTGATAACTTTTTTGCACACGTGTCTAGATGATACTCACCAAATTTGGAGCTGTTTAGATGAAAAGCCTTTAGACACAAGGGGTGCAATTTAGGTGGTCACGCATACACCCAACATAGTAGATTTCCTGTTGAGTTTACGATATGGCTGTAATACATTTTTCTGTTCGCCCTGAGGTGTCCTATGGATGTACCAAGTTTCATTTTTCTACGTTGGAAAAAAGTTACTTTCACTTTCCATAGGCCCAATGTATTTTGACTTTTGTAGGGATCGCCACTGAGTCATTTTTCATATTTTTTTCGGCGACTTCAAATACATAAATTTTTCGAGCTTGAAGTCTGGGACCAATAAAATTACTTTTAGTTGCACGGGTCAAATTGAGGATCATTTTGCAGAAAAATTATAATAAAAAATATACCAAATTATAATAAAATAAAATATAACTCGAGCAAAAAAGTCTAGAAAAACGCTTGTCTCTTTTACACACATGTGTTTAGCTCATTTTGCCCAAGTTTGGTGTCTGTGGAATGAAGCAGCTATTTTCTGAGTTCTTTTAAAAGAGGTGTATTTTAAGTCGGTTCACATTTTCAATTCAAAATGGCCGCCTTCCCGTGTGTGATAGGGTGTGGTCCCCATTGGCTTTTTGTTCATAAGCCCATGCTGGATGTGTGTACCAAGTTTCATTTGCCTACGACAAACTAAAATTTTCACTTCCCATTGACTTTTTCCAAATATTTGGGACGTTGCTATGGCAACACATTTATAGATAGGGGTGGTTGTCATTGGCTTTTATGCTCGTCATGACATAAGAGATGTGTGTACCAAATTTTATGTCTCTATGACAAACTAAATTCTTGGGTCCCATTATAAGTTTGTAGGGGCGCTGGAGAGCCATTTCTAAAGATAACCCTTTTATTTACATATTTTTGTGTTCAGGTCATGAATGTGCACAAACGCCTTTTGGGTCCAACTCGATCCGAGAAGCCGTTTGAGAGTTAAGAGACGTTTATTTTCACAAAATGGCCACCTCGTTACAGGCTTGCCACACCCATACCCGATAAGATATCAACAACAAAGTCACAACTTTGGTTGGCACATGTGTCTAGATGATACTCACCAAATTTGGGGCCATTTAGATTAAAACACAATGATTTGCATCTTTCTGCGCAAAGTGCGAATTTAGTGGCGCGCTTTCACCCCACATGGCGGACTTCCTGTTAAGTTTAGGGTGTGACTGTCCTTGACTTTTCTGTTTGCCCTGAGGTGTCCTATGGATATACCAAGTTTCATTTTTCTACGTTGGAAAAAAGTTACTTTCACTTTCCATAGGCCCAATGTATTTTGACTTTTCTAGGGGTCGCCACTGAGTCATTTTTCGTTTTTTTTTTTCGGCGACTTCAAAAACATACCATTTTTGTCGAGCTTGAAGTCTGGGACCAATAAAAATGACTTTTTGTGCATGTTCACTGGGTCAAATTTAGGATCATTTGGTCACAATAAAGATAGAGAAAGAAAAAAAAAAAAAAAAAAAAAATCCGAGCAAAAACAATAGGCCCTCCCGGCCATCACCGGCTCGGGCCTAATAATCTTTATTTTTATATAGCGCTTTTCCACCTACTGTAGTAGGCACTCAAAGCGTTTTACATACATTAAGATATTTACCAGTGTTACAGAACACTCACTGGAGGTAATGTAGGTTAAGTGTCTTGTCCAAGGACATAACAACAGTATGTGGGGGAGAGGGGGGATGTTATGATGTTTTGGGATGTTTCGAGCGGGGATCGAACCACTCACCCGCCTGTCGGAGGACGGCCGCTCTACCCACTGAGCTACTGCCGCCCCAAGGTCCCTTTTAACATTCTCAGAGATTCAGGGGCCCTCGACTCCTTCATCTCTGCCTCT
Organism: Perccottus glenii; assembly: GCA_024416835.2. Lineage (NCBI taxonomy): Eukaryota > Metazoa > Chordata > Actinopteri > Gobiiformes > Odontobutidae > Perccottus > Perccottus glenii. The sequence goes on along the minus strand of CM044549.2, from coordinate 5,730,383 downwards.
GTTTTACCATTTTCCTCAAAATCCGCAACTGCTGGATTTGCAAAAGTCAGGGGCATGAGTTTGAATATATTGACTGTTCCATTACATAGTGTAATGTTGTCTTCTGACCTTGTCACTGAGGTGGTTGCTCTAGGGGTTTGTCCTAGCCTGCCTGTGGATGGAGTACAGGTTTCTTTGTCCACGCTGGAGATGAGAGTTCTCCAGCGTGTGTCGTGTACACAAGTACGAGTAACATTTGCAGCCAAATGTGCATTTTCTTTTGTCTGACTTTGCACAGTTGATTGTAGAACAAAAAGTTGACATCTCTCTAACAGATCTATTCCTATAGGTTCAGTCCTTAGAGAATTTAGAAGATGCCATTTCTGGTTACTGTCTGGATGAGAAAATGGTGAGAAAATGGCTTCCTCACCACAATTGTTTGGTTGGTGAGATCATCTTTCAAGTTCTAGTACCAGCTAAGTTTAGGAACAATGTTTTAAAGGCAGCTAATTGTAGTGTCGCAGGACACTTTGGTGTCAGTAAAAACCTATGACAAAGTGCTGTGTTACTTTTACTGGCCTAAACTCAAAAAAGATGTCTCTTCCCATGTTAGAACCTGTCACACTTGTCAGTTAACTGAGAAGCCCAACCAAGTTATAAAACCACTACCTTTGAGGCCTATTCCAACCGTTGGTCAACCTTTTGAACATCTTTTAATAAATGGTGCATGTGTTTGCTGACAGTAATGTGTTTAAATACGCTGCTACCCAGCAGCTTTTCCTCTCATGAATATCACTACAAAATCTGTTATCAAAGCTTTGTCTCAATTCGTTTCTGTTTTAGGTATCCCTAAAGTGATACAAAGTGACCAGGGGACAAACTTTACCTCTAAAACGTTTGCAGAGATTCTTAAACAGCTACAGGTCAAGCATAATAAGTCTACGCCATATCATCCAGAAAGTCAGGGAGCCATTAGACCCTGAAGTCTCTGCTGCGGGCTTACTGGGCTGAACTTGATCGTGACTGGGAGGAAGGTCTACCTTGGCTCATGCTGGTGTAAGGCTCATAGTAACAATAACATTGTTTTAAAATACTTGAAAAAATGGTTTTAACAGCTAAAAATGTATTTTGAGAAAACAGACACCCCACTAATTTTTTTAAGCATTACAATACTTACCTTACTGTCACAAGGGGGCGCACCAATAACAGGGGTTAGGACTCCAAGGGGCAGAACTGCAGAATAAACCCTGCAGTCAAATGATGCACAAGATGAAATCATCTGTCTCTTGTATTCTTTTCTCAGGTTGGTGTAAAGTTCGCAAAATCACATGAAAACAGTACAAGTGTTGGGATAAAACTTCCGAAATGTATCTGTGTAAATGTGAAGTAAAGTTGAAGTAAAATGACGTGGTAAAACACATGTGAACCTGTAGCTAATTTATGCTAAGCTAGCGGAGATTTGCAAGGTAACACCGTGGAGAGAAAGCGCGGGTGTACTTTTGGTTACTTGTGTCTTTACCATTGATTTATTGTTATTTTACATACATGTAATGAATCTTAAAGCGCCTAATGTACAATGTACGCACAGATTAAGTTATAGTTCATGTGCAAGTGTAATTATCATTAGAGTCGCATGCTGATCCGCCATTTTGGAGTTGTGGTAATGTGTTAATAGACAAAATGTTATATGTCGTTTTGGTTATTGAAAGTGTGTAAATTTGAATACGTTGTTAAAAATAAGCTATATATGAAAGTAAAAGTAAAATGAATACAATTGTATTCTGGAAAATTTTACAAATAATAAAGATACTATAGAACAAGTTAATTGAACAAAATAACAATGTTCTATTGTGAAATGGAGAATAAACCCTGCAGTCAAATGATGCACAAGATTAAATCATTTGTCTCTTGTATTCTTTTCTCAGGGGCAACACTGGCAGCTAGAGAAGCTACCCAGTCCTATACACGGTTTAGCCCTAGTGAACTGGTGTTTGGCCATTCTGTACGGCTTTGATACAGAGTGACTGGATAAGTTCCCCTCCTCCCACCAACCTAATTGACTATGTCAATGGCTTTAAGAGGGTTGTATGAAGCTGGGAAAAAGGCAAAATTAAACTTAGAAATGTCTGAAAGTAAAATGAAGAAAATCTTTGATCGTAACGCTGTGAAACTTGTTTTTGGCCCCAGTGATGAAGTTTTAGCCTTGTTGCCTGTTGTAAGTTCTCCTTTTCAGGCCAGATTCTCGGGTCCGTACACTGTTATTAAGCAGCATTAAGCATTTCTGACCAAAACTGCATGATTTCAACTCCTGAACGATGTAGAAAGTCACAGTTATGTCATATAAATCTGTTAAAACCATATTTTTCAAGGCATGAGAGTGAAGTTAAGCCAGGAGTATATGCTGTACCATTTAGTGAGCCATCTCCTTTACCTGGTGTGTCTCCAGAGGATGAGGGTGCCCCTGATGACTGTGTTTTGCAAGGACGACTTAAAAAGTCCCTTAAAAACTTGGGAAACTTATTGGGTCATTTGTCTGAGCTGAAGAAGGAACAGTTACAAGATTTAATTCTATCTTTCCCTTCTTTGTTTTCTGACTCTCCATCTTGCACCAATCTGATTGAACATGATATTGATGTAGGTGATGCTACAATGAAATGTCAACATTTTTATCAGACTTCCCAGAAAAACAGGAGCAGTTGGAGAAAGAAGTACAGTACATGTTGGAGCATAATATAGCTGTCCCTCGAACTCAAGTTGGGCTTCTCCCATAGATTGTATAAATATAGATGATATCCGCCCATTGGTCCCCTATTCACCAATATTGTCATTACGAATGGGCAATAAAATGCCCCCCCCCCAGAGTTGTCATGTAGTAAAAACTTAGCTCTAGAGACCGGAGCCATCTTTTGTACCAGGCTGTAAACATGAGTTTTACTCTTGTAAAGTCGCCATTGGGTTTCTCCTTATATTTCCGCTTTTGGAGCCTGCCCTCTGGTGGACGGAGGTATATCGCTGTATTTCGCTGTAAAATCACCGTATGGCGCGCCTTACACAAGGACCATTTTAGAGGTTCCATGGGAGAGGCTTGGCTTCTCCTTGCCTCTTGGTTAAAAAAACATGACCAAACATTTAGAACCTGCACTGACTTCCGCAAAGTTAACAGGGTTACCAAACTTGACTTGTTTCCTCTTCCACTGCTAGACGATTGTGTTGACAAAGTAGGGTCTGCCAAATCTGTCAGCAAATTTGACCTGTTGAAAGGATATTGCAGGTTCCTGTCAAAAAGGGCCCAGGAGTTTTCTGCTTTATAACATCTTCTGGTTTGTACTTGTATACAGTGTTGCCCTTTGGATTAATAAATGCTTCAGCCACTTTTCAAAGGCTGATGAACTGTGTTGTTGCAGACCTACAGGGCTGTGCCGTCTATTTAGATGATGTGGTCATCTTTAGTGACACATGGGATTTGCATTTGCATCGAATTTATGCTTTGTTCAATCGTCTGTTGTGGGCTCATTGTGCTAATTATATTAATTTCCTTTGTAGTTTAGGCTGGACCGGAGAATTGTGGCACATGTTGATTGTGTAATTTTCATGTTGACCAGGTATGTTTCCTCTGCCCTTTTGAAAATCCCGTGTTGGGAAGAGTTTAGGCTGGACCGGAGAATTGTGGAACATGTTGATTGTGTTATTTTCATGTTGACCAGATTAAAGAGTCTTGAACGATCACCTGTGTCCAGTGATTCAGAATGCACTATAAAAATTAAAATCGACACATCGCAGAGTTGCACCGGTCACATATGCTTAAGTGGTAACCACAATAAAACTACTTTAATGAGTAACTTTGTGATAATCCACTAAATTACCACTGCGTTCTCCAACTGCTACTTCTTTAGCGCCTGTTCTGAAGAGAGTGAAGAGGTCACGAGGCAGGTCTTTCTGGAAAGTGACCAATCACAGGAGGGCCCGTGCCTCTGTTGGGTCCCGCTCTAATCTGAGCAAATCTTTCCTCTCACGAGCAGAATATCACATCAAGATGAGAGCGCATGAGCAAACAAGCCTCTCATGGAACCTATTAAGGGCCTTGAGTTAGGGGTGCCACTGCCACCATACAGCAATATACCTCTGAAATTTTCTTTGTTTTGCCTTCAGCTTAACTTTAGAATTATGCATAATTAAGGGAGGGGCAACTTTGATTGGCATGTGGGTGCTATTTCGAGCCTGGGCAGCTGCTAGGCCTGAGGATGCTAACGTCTGCTAGCACTGAGTGCTAGTTGTTAGCAGTGTCTTTTTTGCTGCTCAAAGAATGTAAAGAATGTAATCTCCATTTCATTGCCCTGTGGTAGTCCATTTTTACAATCATTGGAGCAAACTCACAAGTGAGCAGAGGACGTTCACGCGCGTGTGTGCTATTTTCTTGTGCATAGCTTTCAAAGTGTGTTAATATTAACGCATGTGAATTAAAATAAACTGCTTATGGTTGTATTTATTGCGTCTCTTGAGTTTTGTTATTATTTTGATGCCATAGACTTGTGTGACTTGTTGCTAAAGACTAGCTATAGTGTTCATGTAGCAACCATAGATAGTATAATTATGGATGATATCCGCCCATTGGTCCCCTATTCACCAATATTGTCATTGCGAATGGGCAATAAAATGGCCGTTACATTCGGACTTTTTCCATGGTAAAACAATAGTTTTTAGATAGCATAAACAAACATATTAATCAAATTCACCCCCAGAGTTGTCATGTAGTAAAAACTTAGCTCTAGAGACCGGAGCCATCTTTTGTATCAGGCTGTAAACATGAGTTTTACTCTTGTAAAGTCGCCATTGGGTTTCTCCTTATATTTCCGCTTTTGGAGCCTGCCCTCTGGTGGACGGAGGTATATCGCTGTATTTCGCTGTAAAATCACTGTATGGCGGCACAGCGACCATTTACGGTACCATGGGAGAGGCTTGGTAGCAACACAGCGCACCCGAGCAGCGACGGCGTCTGGTTTGAGGGTGGGACCGAACCTTTTCAAATTTAGGGGGAGTCTCGGATAATGGAAGCTATTTGTAATTTTATTTTGGAAAATGTAAATGTAAGAAATCATTGGATGAATTATAATGTTAAATGTAAATATAAGATCACCATTGTGTTAGTAAAGCGTATATATAAAAACAGTGGTGGCTGGCCTGAAGAGGGTGATAGGGCGCCGCCCTCCCTGATATAAACTATAAATAGAGAAATAGAAAAGTAAATAGGCCTAATAAAGGCCTAATCTAGCCAGGATTATATGTAAGTAATAGTATGTGATTAATATATTATTTTAAAAATTGTTCACAGTGTCTTTTGTGTGTCTGCATGTCACATTGAAGCTTGGTGAGCTGCTATAGGCGATGGAAATCACCCAGAGTACTATGAACACACAGATTTAGAGAAAAAAAAGACTGACGCAACATTAACCAATCAAACTGAGTGCCCAATGGGCGGTCAATTAAAAAAGTTACAGAAATTAATGTTGATTGAAGTTCTTATTGAGTGGACTAATCTAATATATGCAACTTTATTTGTATTTTTTAAGTGAATTGTTTTTTTCACTACAAACTTTAAATACAAACATTGTCAAATTCATTTTAAATAAAGATTTAAAAAATCTAAGAATAAAAAAAAAAATTAATTAAAGCCGCAAGCGGCGATAAAGGCCCTCGCCTCCCTTGAGACCGCGGGGCACATGCACTCGGAGGATTGCATTTCGTGCTTTAAAGCGTAAACTTCACGGTAATGTCAAATAACCGGGCCTGTGCTACTGCTGGGGCCTGCTACACCACCTTGTAATTTAGAGTTAAAGGTCTCCACAATCCCTGGTTTTCCTGGGAGCTGTCTGAACCTTTGAAAATAATAGATTATGCTTGGGCTAAGGCGAGAAAAACAAAGTACTGGCTGGAGATTTGAGATGACTCAGGAATCGCTGCACCCCCGTTTAAAAAGGCAAAATGTAAATATAACTTGTCTAAAAGTACAAGGTTACAAGTTTCAAAGGATTCTGAGGAGTTTTCTAAGACTCTAGCCGTGGCTCTGGAGGGGCCTCCTCTAAAGGAAGGATCCTGGCAATTGGGAAATGGCATTTATTTCCCAAAGAAATGGCTGCCTCTTTACAGACTCATTACGACCACAGCCACAAATGTATCAAAAACAAATTGATAACTTTTTGGCACTCGTGTCTAGATGATACTCACCAAATTTGGAGCTGTTTAGATGAAAAGCCTTTAGACACAAGGGGTGTGGTCACGCATTCCACCCAACATAGTAGATTTCCTGTTGAGTTTAGGGTGTGGCTGTAATAAACTTTTCTGTTGGCCCTGAGGTGTCCTATAGATGTACCAAGTTTTGTAATTCTACATTGGAAAAATATACTTTCATTTTCCATAGGCCCAATGTATTTTGACTTTTCTAGGGGTCGCCACTGAGTCATTTTTCATATTTTTTTTTCAGCGACTTCAAATACATAAATTTTTCGCTGGGCTTGAAGTCTGGGACCAATAAAAATGACTTTTAGTTGTTGGTTTACTGGGTCAAATTGAGAATCATTTTGCAGAAAATTATAATAAAAAATATATACCGAATTATAATAAAAATATAACTCGAGCAAAAAAGTCTAGAAAAACACTTGTCTATTTTACATACATGTGTTTAGCTCATTTTGCCCAAGTTTGGTGTCTGTGGAATGAAGCAGCTATTTTTTGTTGTTTTTTTAAAAAGAGGTGTATTCTAAGTCGGACCAAATTTTCAATTCAAAATGGCCGCCTTCCCGTGTGTGATAGGGTCTGGTCCCCATTGGCTTTTTTGTTCATAAGCCCATGGTGGATGTGTGTACCAAGTTTCATTTGCCTACAAAAAACTAAAAATTTCACTTCCCATTGACTTTTTTCACATTTTTGGGACGTTGCTATGGCAACACATTTATAGATAGGGGGTGGTTGTCATTGGCTTTTATGCTCGTCATGACATAAGAGATGTGTGTACCAAATTGTATGTCTCTATGACAAACTAAATTCTTGGGTCCCATTATAAGTTTGTAGGGGGCGCTGGAGAGCCATTTCTAAAGATAACCCTTTTATTTACATATTTTTTTGTTCAGGTCATGAATGTGCACAAACGCCTTTTTGGGTCCAACTCGATCCGAGAAGGCGTTTGAGAGTTAAGAGACGTTTATTTTCACAAAATGGCCACCTCGTTACAGGCTTGCCACACCCATACCCAATAAGATATCAACAACAAAGTTACAACTTTGGTTGGCACACGTGTCTAGATGATACTCACCAAATTTGGGGCCATTTAGATTAAAACACAATGATTTGCATCTTTCTGCGCAAGGGGTGCGATTTTAGTGGCCGCGCGTTTCACCCATCATGGCGGACTTCCTGTTAAGTTTAGGGTGTGACTGTCATTGACTTTTCCGTTTGCCCTGAGGTGTCCTATGGATGTACCAAGTTTCATTTTTCTACGTTGGAAAAAAGTTACTTTCACTTTCCATAGGCCCAATGTATTTTGATTTTGTAGGGGTCGCTACTGAGTCATTTTTCGTATTTTTTTTTTCGGCAACTTCAAATACATAAATTTTTCGCCGGGCTTGAAGGCTGGGACCAATAAAAATGACTTTTCGTTCATGTTCACTGGGTCAAATTTAGGATCATAGGTGGAAAAAAAAAAAAATTAAAAAAAAAAAAAAAAAATCCGAGCAAAACAATAGGCCCTCCCGGTCATCACCGGCTCGGGCCTAATTAAAGCCGCAAGCGGCGATAAAGGCCCTCGCCTCCCTTGAGACCACGGGGACACATGCACTCGGAGGATTGCATTTCGTACTTTAAAGCGTAAATTGCCCGGTAAAAGGAATCTGAGGAGTTTTCTAAGACTCTAGCCTTGACTTTTCTAGGGGTCGCCACTGAGTCATTAGGCCCGAGCCGGTGATGACCGGGAGGGCCTATTGTTTTTGCTCTGATTTTTTTTTTTTTTTTTTTTTATTTTCCACCTATCATCCTAATTTTGACCCAGTGAGCATGAACGAAAAGTCATTTTATTGGTCCCAGCCTTCATGCCCGCAAAAATTTATGTATTTGAAGTCGCCGAAAAAAAATTATGAAAAATGATTCAGTGGCGACCCCTACAAAATCAAAAGTGAAAGTAACTTTTTTCCAACGTAGAAAAATGAAACTTGGTACATCCATAGGACACCTCAGGGCAAACAGAAAAGTCAATGACAGTCACACCCTAAACTTAACAGGAAGTCCGCCATGTGTGGTGAAACGACGCCACTAAAATCGCACTTTGCGCAGAAAGATGCAAATCATTGTGTTTTAATCAAATGGCCCCAAATTTGGTAAGTATCATCTAGACACATGTGCCAACCAAAGTTGTGACTTTGTTTATGATATCTTATCGGGTATGGGTGTGGCAAGCCTGTAACGAGGTGGCCATTTTTGTGAAAATAAAACGTCTCTTAACTCTCAAACGCCTTCTCGGATCGAGTTGGACCTAAAAGGCGTTTTGTGCACATTCATGACCTGAACACAAAAATATGTAAATAAAAGGGTTATCTTTAGAAATGGCTCCAGCGCCCCCTACAAACTTATAATGGGACCCAAGAATTTAGTTTGTCATAGAGACATGAAATTTGGTACACACATCTCTTATGGCATGATGAGCATAAAGCCAATGACAACCACCCCTATCTATAAATGTGTTGCCATAGCAACGCCCCAAATATTTGGGAAAAGTCAATGGGAAGTGAAAATTTTAGTTTGTCGTAGGCAAATGAAACTTGGTACACACATCCATCATAGGCTTATTAACACAAAAGCCAATGGGGACCACACCTATCACACACGGGAAGGCAGCCATTTTAAATTGAAAATGTGAACCGACTTAGAATACAACCTCTCTTTTAAAACAACAGAAAATAGCTGCTTCATTCCACAGACACCAAACTTGGGCAAAATGAGCTAAACACGTGTGTGTAAAATAGACAGGCGTTTTTTTCTTGTCGTTTTGCTCGAGTTATTTTTTTTATTATAATTTGGTATATTTTTTTATTATAATTTTTCTGAAAATGATTTTCAATTTGACCCAGTAAACGAAGTAAAAGTCATTTTTATTGGTCCCAGACTTCAAGCCCATCGAAAAATTTATGTATTTGAAGTCGCTGAAAAAAATATGAAAATGACTCAGTGGCGAATTCTAGAAAAGTCAAAATACATTGGTTCTATGGAAAGGAAAGTACATTTTTCCAATGTAGAAATACAAAACTTGGTACATCCATAGGACACCTCAGGGCAAACATAAAAGTTTATTACAGCCATACCGTAAACTCAACAGGAAATCTACTATGTTGGGTGGAATGCGTGACCACCTAAATCACACCCTTGTGCTAAAGGCTTTTCATCTAAACAGCTCCAAATTTGGTGAGTATCATCTAGACACGTGTGCCAAAAAAGTTATTAATTTGTTTTTGATACATTTGTGGCTGTGGTCGAATGAGTCTGTGAAGAGGCATCCATTTCTTTGGGAAATAAATGCCATTTCCCAATTGCCAGGATCCTTCCTTTAGAGGAGGCCCTCCAGAGCCAAGGCTAGAGTCTTAGAAAACTCCTCAGAATCCTTTGGAACTTATCCTCCGAGTGCATGTGTCCCCGCGTTCTCAAGGGAGGCGAGGGCCTTTATCGCCGCTATGGCTTTAATTTTTCTTAGTTTTTATTCTTCTCCACCTATGATCCTAAATTTGACCCAGTGAACATGAATGAAAAGTCATTTTTATTGGTCCCAGCCTTCAAGCTCGGCGAAAAATTTATGTATTTGAAGTCCCGAAAAATTACAAAAAATGACTCAGTGGCGGCCCCTAGAAGAGTCAAAATACATTGGGCCTATGGAAAGTGAAAGTAACTTTTTCCAACGTAGAAAATGAAACTTGGTACATCCATAGGACACCTCAGGGCAAACAGGAAAGTCAATGACAGCCACACCCTAAACTTAACTGGAAGTCCGCCATGTTGGGGTGAAACGCGGCCACTAAAATCGCACTCTTGCGCAGAAAGATGCAAATCATTGTGTTTTAATCTAAATGGCCCCAAATTTGGTGAGTATCATCTAGACATGTGCCAACCAAAGTTGTGACTTTGTTGTTGATATCTTATCGGGTATGGGTGTGGCAAGCCTGTAACGAGGTGGCCATTTTTGTGAAAATAAAACGTCTCTTAACTCTCAAACGGCTTCTCGGATCGAGTTGGACCCAAAAATGCGTTTGTGCACATTCATGACCTGAACACAAAAATATGTAAATAAAAGGGTTATCTTTAGAAATGGCTCTCCAGCGCCCCTACAAACTTATAATGGACCCAAGAATTTAGTTTGTCTTAGAGACATAAAATTTGGTACACACATCTCTTATGTCATGACGAGCATAAAAGCCAATGACAACCACCCCCTATCTATAAATGTGTTGCCATAGCAACGTCCCAAAAATGTGGAAAAAGTCAATGGAAAGTGAAATTTTTAGTTTGTTGTAGGCAAATGAAACTTGGTACACACATCCGGTATGGGCTTATGAACAAAAAAGCCAATGGGGACCACACCCTATCACACACGGGAAGGCAGCCATTTTGAATTGAAAATGTGAACCGACTTAAAATACACCTCTTTTTAAAAACACAGAAAATAGCTGCTTCATTCCACAGACACCAAACTTGGGCAAAATGAGCTAAACACATGTATGTAAAATAGACAAGCGTTTTTCTAGACATTTTTGCTCGAGTAATTTTTTTATTATAATTTGGTATATATTTTTATAAATTTTTTTGCAAAATGATCCTAAATTTGACCCAGTAAACGTGCAACTAAAAGTCATTTTTATTGGTCCCAGACTTTAAGCCCAGCGAAAAATTTATGTATTTGAAGTCCCGAAAAAAATATGAAAATGACTTAGTGGCGACCCCTAGAAACGTCAAAATACATTGGTTCTATGGAAAATGAAAGTAAATTTTTCCAATGTAGAAATACAAAACTTGGTACATCCATAGGACACCTCAGGGCAAACAGAAAAGTTTATTACAGCCATACCGTAAACTCAACAGAAAATCTACTATGTTGGGTGGAATGCGTGACCACCTAAATCGCACCCCTTCTGTCTAAAGGCTTTTCATCTAAACAGCTCCAAATTTGGTGAGTATCATCTAGACACGTGTGCCAAAAAAGTTATCAATTTGTTTTTTGATACATTTGTGGCTGTGGTCGTAATGAGTCTGTGAAGAGGCAACCTTTGGGAAATAAATGCCATTTCCCAATTGCCAGGATCCTTCCTTTAGAGGAGGCCCCTCCAGAGCCACGGCTAGAGTCTTAGAAAACTCCTCAGAATCCTTTTACCGTGAAGTTTACGCTTTAAAGCACGAAATGCACTCCTCCAACTGCATGTGTTCCCGCGGTCTCTAGAGAGGCGAGGGCCTTTATCGCCGCTTGCGGCTTTAATTTTTTTTATTTTTTTTATTTTTTTTTCTTCTTCTCCCCATATGATCCTAAATTTGACCCAGTTAACATGAACGAAAAGTCATTTTTATTGGTCCCAGCCTTCAAGCCCAGCGAAAAATTTATGTATTTGAAGTCCCCGAAAAAAAAATACGAAAAATGACTCACTAGAAGTCCCAGGAATTTGTAACCCTCCTTTAGCCAAGTGGAAGCTAACTGGCTAGTCTTTTGGCTATCATTAGCATCAATTCATGTGTAAATATGGTCATTACCTGAGCAATCTGCAGGGGGGTTGGAGGTGTGTGTGTGAATGGTTGCTGGTGGCTTGTTTGTATGTGTGGGAGAGGAAGGACTGCTAAAAGCAGAGAACTCGGCAGGCCTTGGAAATGATCCTGAGTGAAGTAAACCCTTGTGACTCAGATGGAGAAGACATAGAACTTCAGCCGGATTCGGACTCAGAGCTGTCTGATCTGTCTTCAGGTTAAGTTTCATTTCATATTATTTCCTATTTAATTTCAAACCAGTAAGTGGAAAACAGCAAAAAAGCAGAGTGGAGTGACATAAATATTTACTTAATATTTATTTAGGAAGATATTTCAGACATTATTCCGATACAGAGAAGGAGATACTGGAATTATTATTAGTATCTATGCATGCATTTGTGATATCATTTGACTTTTCCATTGCTCACAATTTGAATTTGTTCACACTGCAGATGTTTCATCACTCTTGACATGCTTCATAGCATTCAAGAATGGACTATTCAACATGCACAGGAAACTGAGCATGTTCATTGGTTCATGGCCCTCCCTGAACTAATGGCATTTATTGCAATTGTCATCTTGCGGGGGCTTACCAAGGTTCCATCACTATGTGACTGCTGGTCAGCAGACCTGCTACGCTGACGGCGTATGCGCCCAAACGGAAGAAGACTGTCTACATTCTTAGCAGCATGCACAGCGTGATTCAGACTGAAAATACCACCAAAAGGAAGCCAAACACTGTCACCCTTTACAACACCACAAAGTGCGGCGTGGATGTGATGGACCAGATGGTGCGGAAGTACTGTAAGACTGTAAATAATGTGACCAAATGGACATGTTCATCCAAGGTGTGTGCACTAATTAGCATCACAGGTGTGTACAATCTTGTAATCAGTCAGTGGGCCTATTTATAGGGCTTCAGGTAGTCAATGTGATGTCTGGTGACATGGTGTGTACCACACTCAACATGGAGCAGAGGAAGCAAAGGAAAGAGTTTGTCGAGGAGAATAGAAAGAAAATTATTGACAAGTATGATAAAGGTAAATGCTATAAGACCATCTCCAAGCAGCTAGATGTTCCTGTGACTACAGTTGCACATATTATTCAGAAATTTAAGATCCATGGGACTGTAGCCAACCTCCCTGGACGTGGCCGCAGGAGGAAAATTGATGACAAATCAAAGAGACGGATAATCCGAATGGTAACAAAGAGCCCAGAAAGACTTCTAAAGAGATCCAAGGTGAACACCATGCTCAAGGAACATCAGTGTCAGATCGCACCATCCGTCGTTGTTTGAGCCAAAGTGGACTACATGGGAGATGACCAAGGAGGACACCATTGTTGAAAACAAATCATAAAAAAGCTAGACTGGAATATGCCAAACTACACGTTGACAAGCCACAAAGCTTCTGGGAGAATGTCCTATGGACAGATGAGACAAAAATGGAACTTTTTGCCAAAGCACATCAGCTCTATGTTCACAGACGGAAAAATGAAGCATATCAAGAAAAGAACACTGTCCCTACTGTCAAACATGGAGGAGGCTCTGTTATGTTCTGGGGCTGCTTTGCTGCATCTGGCACAGAGTGTCTTGAATCTGTGCAGGGTACAATGAAATCTGAAGACTATTATAGGATTCTAGAGAGAAATGTGCTGGCCAGTGTCAGACAGCTTGGCCTCAGTCGCAGCTCATGGGTCTTGCAACAGGACAATGACCCAAAACACAGATAAAAACATCTGTATATCACGTGTACATCTGTATATCACGTGTACATCTGTATATCACGTGTGTGTGTGTGTGTGTGTGTGTGTGTGTGTGTGTGTGTGTGTGTGTGTGTGTGTGTGTGTGTGTGTGTATGTGTGTGTGTGTGTGTGTGCTTGTGAGTGTGTGTGTGTATGTATGTGTACGTGTGCATGTGAGTGTGTGTATGTGAGTATGTGTGCATGTGAGTTTGTGTGTGTGTGAGTATGCGAGCGTATGTGTGTATGTGAGTGAGTGTGTGTGTATGTGTGTATGTGTGAGTGTCTGTGTGTATAGCTCTCCGGTTTAATTCCCTGTGAGTATGTGTGTATGGTGGTGTGTATGTGAGTGTGTGTATGTGTGTGTGTGTATGTGTGTGTGTATGTGTGTGTGTGTGTATGTGTGTGTGTGTGAATGAGTGTGTGTGTATAGCTCTCAGTCTAATTCCCTGGGTGTATGTGTGTATGTCAGTGTGTGTGTGTATGTGTGTATGGTTGTGTGTGTATGTGAGTATGTGAATGTCTGTGTGTACAGCTCTCCCGGTTTAATTCTGCGTGTATGTGTGTATGGTTGTGTGTGTATGTGTATGGTTGTGTGTGTATGTGTGTGTATGTGAGTGAGTGTGTATGTGTGTATGTGAGTATGTGAATGTCTGTGTGTACAGCTCTCCCGGTTTAATTCCCCTGCGTGTATGTGTGTATGGTTGTGTGTGTATGTGTATGGTTGTGTGTGTGTGTGCATGTGTGTATGTGAGTGAGTGTGTGTATGTGTGCGCGATGCGTGTGTATCACATTACATTTAGAGTACATATTCAACTGTAAATGCTGTTTATAGAAAAGAGACACCTGTAATTATATTTATGGCACACACTCACCTTTTTATAGTAATAACCATCTGTATATTTATATTCATTGTACATATTACCTGTAAATCCTGTACATCTCCATATCCTGCACGCGCAAACCATTGTATATATCCTGCACTTTACTGCTATTGCACTTCTGGTTAGACCTAAACTGCATTTCGTTGCCTTGTACCTGTACTTGTGTAATGACAATAAAGTTGAATCTAATCTAATCTAATCTAAAAACACCCAAGAATGGTTAAGAGGAAAACATTGGACTATTCTAAAGTGGCCTTCTATGAGCCCTGACCTCAATCCTATTGAGCATCTTTAGAAGGAGCTGAAACATGCAATCTGGAAAAGACACCCTTCAAACCGAAAACAACTGGAGCAGTTTGCTACAGGAATCGTCTGATTGCAGTGATAGCCTCAAAAGGTTGTGCAACAAAATATTAAGTTAGGGGTACCATCAATTTTGTCCAGGCCTGTTCCATGAGTTTATTTTTTTAAATAATTCTGTTGAAGCATGGTTAAAAAGCAATGTCTGACTTTCATTGGTTAACATTCATAGAATTTTTATTTATTATTACTTTGTCAGAATAAAGTTTTTCTGTGACCTTTGTGAGTTTTTCTTTCATTGACCGAAGGGTACCAACATTTTTGTCCACGTGTGTATGTGTGCGAAGAAGGCAAAAAAAGAACAATTGCTTCGGACACAACCCTCCACACCTAGCCCTGGAAAAAGAGCCAAATATGTGTACAAATGGTTGGTTTCTTTATTTTATTTTGTACTATTTTTATCAATAAATCTCAGCAACAAAGAAAAAAAAAACCTTGTGTGTTTTCTCCCTAAGATGGCAAAGTGAAACACAAGTTTCCTTGAAGTGGCTTAGCATGGCCCCACATAGTTTACATAACAAAAGCAACTGTTAGTCTTAAGCCTTCCAGCCCATCGGCTGTCCAGCGGGCTTTATAGGCCCCACATAGTTTACATAACAAAAGCAACTGTTCACAGCTGATTAAGGATATTAGTCTAAAGCCTTCCAGCCCATCGGCTGACCGGCGGGTTTTATAGGTAGAAAAGCCAAATGGTTGCTCCCTGGGACTTCTAGTGTTAAAAAAGTCAAAATACATTGGGCCTATGGAAAGTGAAAGTAACTTTTTTCCAACGTAGAAAAATGAAACTTGGTACATCCATAGGACACCTCAGGGCAAACGGAAAAGTCAATGACAGTCACACCCTAAACTTAACAGGAAGTCCGCCATGTGGGGTGAAACTCATGCCACTAAAATCGCACTTTGCGCAGAAAGATGCAAATCATTGTGTTTTAATTTAAATGGCCCCAAATTTGGTGAGTATCATCTAGACACATATGCCAACCAAAGTTGTAACTTTGTTGTTGATATCTTATCGGGTATGGGTGTGGCAAGCCTGTAACGAGGTGGCCATTTTTGTGAAAATAAAACGTCTCTTAACTCTCAAACGCCTTCTCGGATCGAGTTGGACCCAAAAAGGCGTTTGTGCACATTCATGACCTGAACACAAAAATATGTAAATAAAAGGGTTATCTTTAGAAATGGCTCTCCAGCGCCCCCTACAAACTTATAATGGGACCCAAGAATTTAGTTTGTCATAGAGACATAAAATTTGGTACACACATCTCTTATGTCATGACGAGCATAAAAGCCAATGACAACCACCCCTATCTATAAATGTGTTGCCATAGCAACGCCCCAAAAATGTGAAAAAGTCAATGGGAAGTGAAATTTTTAGTTTGTTGTAGGCAAATGAAACTTGGTACACACATCCACCATGGGCTTATGAACAAAAAAGCCAAAGGGGACCACACCCTGTCACACACGGGAAGGCAGCCATTTTGAATTGAAAATGTGAACCAAATTAAAATGCACCTCTTTTTTAAAAGTACACAGAAATAAGCTGCTTCATTCCACAGACACCAAACTTGGGCAAAATGAGCTAAACACATGTATGTAAAATAGACAAGTGTTTTTCTAGACTTTTTTGCTCGAGTTATATTTTTTTATTATAATTCGGTATATATTTTTTATTATAATTTTTCTGCAAAATGATCCTCAATTTGACCCAGTAAACCAACAACTAAAAGTCATTTTTATTGGTCCCAGACTTCAAGCCCGGCAAAAAATTTATGTATTTGAAGTCCCCAAAAAAATATGAAAATGACTCAGTGGCGTAATTTCTACAAAAGTCAAAATACATTGGTTCTATGGAAAATGAAAGTAAATTTTTCCAATGTAGAAATACAAACTTGGTACATCCATAGGACACCTCAGGGCAAACAGAAAAGTTTATTACAGCCATACCGTAAACTCAACAGGAAATCTACTATGTTGGGTGGAATGCGTGACCACCTCAATTGCACCCCTTGTGTCTAAAGGCTTTTCATCTAAACAGCTCCAAATTTGGTGAGTATCATCTAGACACGTGTGCAAAAAAAGTTATCAATTTGTTTTTGATACATTTGTGGCTGTGGTCGTAATGAGTCTGTGAAGAGGCAGCCATTTCTTTGGGAAATAAATGCCATTTCCCAATTGCCAGGATCCTTCCTTTAGAGGAGGCTCTTCCAGAGCCAAGGCTAGAGTCTTAGAAAACTCCTCAGAATCCTTTGGAACTTGTAAACTTGTACTTTTAGACAAGTAATATTTACATTTAGCTTTTTTAAACAGGGGGGTGCAGCGATTCCTGAGTCATCTCAAATATCCAGCCAGTACTTTGTTTTTCTTGCCTTAGCCTAAGCATAATCTATTATTTTCAAAAGTTCAGACAGCTCCCAGGAAAACCAGGGATTGTGGAGACCTTTAACTCTAAATTACAAGGTGGTGTAGCAGGCCCCAGCAGTAGCACAGGCCCGGTTATTTGACATTACCGTGAAGTTTATGCTTTAAGGCACGAAATTCAATCCTCCGAGTGCATGTATCCCCGCGGTATGAAGGGAGGCGAGGGCCTTTATCGCCGCTTGCGGCTTTAATTAGGCCCGAGCCGGTGATGACCGGGAGGGGCTATTGTTTTTGCTCGGATTATTAGGCCCGAGCCGGTGATGGCCGGGAGGGCCTATTGTTTTTGCTCGGATTATTTTTTTTATTTTTTTTTTATTTTTATTGTCGACCTATGATCCTAAATTTGACCAAGTGAACATGAACGAAAAGTCATTTTTATTGGTCCAATTTTTTAAGCTCAGCGAAAAATTTAAACGATGAATGAAACTTGGTACACACATCCACCATGGGCTTATGAACAAAAAAGCCAATGGGGACCACACCCTATCACACACGGGAAGGCGGCCATTTTGAATTGAAAATGTGAACCGACTTAAAATAAACCTCTTTTTTAAAAGAACACAGACAATACCTGCTTCATTCCACAGACACCAAACTTGGGCAAAATGAGCTAAACACATGTATGTAAAATAGACAAGCGTTTTTCTAGACTTTTTTGCTCGAGTTATATTTTATTTTATTATAATTTGGTATATTTTTTTTTATTATAATTTTTCTGCAAAATGATCCTAAATTTGACCCAGTAAACGTGCAACTAAAAGTCATTTTAATTGGTCCCAGACTTCAAGCTCTGAAAAATTTATGTATTTGAAGTCGCTAAAAAAATTACGAAAAATGACTCAGTGGCGACCCTACAAAATCAAAATACATTGGGCCTATGGAAAGTGAAAGTAACTTTTTCCAACGTAGAAAAATGAAACTTGGTACACACATCCACCATGGGCTTATGAACAAAAAGCCAATGGGGACCACACCCTATCACACACGGGAAGGCGGCCATTTTGAATTGAAAATGTGAACCGACTTAAAATAAACTCTTTTTAAAAGAACACAGACAATACCTGCTTCATTCCACAGACACCAAACTTGGGCAAAATGAGCTAAACACATGTATGTAAAATAGACAAGCGTTTTTCTAGACTTTTTTGCTCGAGTTATATTTTTTTTTATTATAATTTGGTATATTTTTTTTATTATAATTTTTCTGCAAAATGATCCTAAATTTGACCCAGTAAACGTGGCAACTAAAAGTCATTTTAAATTGGTCCCAGACTTCAAGCTCAGCGAAAAATTTATGTATTTGAAGTCCCGAAAAAAATTACAAAAATGTCTCAGTGGCGACCCCTAGAAAAGTCGAAATACATTGGGCCTATATTAAGTGAAAGTAACTTTTTTCCAACGTAGAAAAATGAAACTTGGTATATCCATAGGACACCTCAGGGCAAACAGAAAAGTCAATGACAGTCACACCCTAAACTTAACAGGAAGTCCGCCATGTGGGGTGAAAGCGCTGACCACTAAATTCGCACCTTGCGCAGAAAGATGCAAATCATTGTGTTTTAATCTAAATGGCCCCAAATTTGGTGAGTATCATCTAGACACGTGTGCCAACCAAAGTTCTGACTATGTTTTTGATATCTTATCGGGTATGGGTGTGGCAAGCCTGTAACGAGGTGGCCATTTTTGTGAAAATAAATGTCTCTTAACTCTCAAACGCCTTCTCGGATCGAGTTGGACCCAAAAGGCGTTTGTGCACATTCATGACCTGAACAGAAAAATATGTAAATAAAAGGGTTATCTTTAGAAATGGCTCTCCAGCGCCCCCTACAAACTTATTATGGGACCCAAGAATTTAGTTTGTCATAGAGACATGAAATTTGGTACACACATCTCTTATGTCATGACGAGCATAAAAGCCAATGACAACCACCCCCTATCTATAAATGTGTTGCCATAGCAACATCCCAAATATGTGGAAAAAGTCAATGGGAAGTGAAAATTTTAGTTTGTCGTAGGCAAATGAACTTGGTACACACATCCACCATGGGCTTATGAACAAAAAAGCCAATGGGGACCACACCTATCACACACGGGAAGGCGGCCATTTTGAATAGAAAATGTGAACCGACTTAGAATAGGCTACACCTCTTTTTTAAAAAAACACAGAAAATAGCTGCTTCTTTCCACAGACACCAAACTTAGCCAAAATGAGCTAAACACATGTATGTAAAATAGACAGGCGTGTTTCTAGACTTTTTTGCTCGAGTTATATTTTTTTTTATTATAATTTGGTATATATTTTTTTATTATAATTTTTCTGCAAAATGATCCTCAATTTGACCCAGTAAACGTGCAACTAAAAGTAATTTTTATTGGTCCCAGCCTTTAAGCCCAGCGAAAACTTTATGTATTTGAAGTCGCCGAAAAAAAAATACAAAAAATGACTCAGTGGCGACCCCGACAAAAGTCAAAATACATTGGGCCTATGGAAAGTGAAAGTAACTTTTTTCCAACGTAGAAAAATGAAACTTGGTACATCCATAGGACACCTCAGGGCAAACTGAAAAGTTTATTACAGCCATAGCGTAAACTCAACAGGAAATCCACTATGTTGGGTGGAATGCGTGACCACCTAAATCGCACCCCTTGTGTCTAAAGGCTTTTCATCTAAACAGCTCCAAATTTGGTGAGTATCATCTAGACACGTGTGCCAAAAAAAAATATCAATTTGTTTTTTGATACATTTGTGGCTGTGGTCGTAATGAGTCTGTGAAGAGGCAGCCATTTCTTTGGGAAATAAATGCCATTTCCCAATTGCCAGGATCCTTCCTTTAGAGGAGGCCCCTCCAGAGCCAAGGCTAGAGTCTTAGAAAACTCCTCAGAATCCTTTGGAACTTGTAACCTTGTACTTTTAGACAAGTTATATTTGCATTTTGCCTTTTAAACAGGGGTGCAGCGATTCCTGAGTCATCTCAAATCTCCAGCCAGTACTTTGTTTTTCTCGACTTAGCCCAAGCATAATCTATTATTTCCAAAGGTTCAGACAGCTCCCAGGAAAACCAGAGATTGTGGAGACCTTTAACTCTAAAGTTAGGTTACAAGGTGGTGTAGCAGGCCCAAGCAGTAGCACAGGCCCGGTTATTTGACATTACCGTGAAGTTTACGCTTTAAAGCACGAAATGCAATCCTCCGAGTGCATGTGTCCCCGCGGTCTCAAGGGAGGCGAGGGCCTTTATCGCCGCTATGGGCTTTAATTAGGCCCGAGCCGGTGATGACCGGGAGGGGCTATTGTTTTTGCTCGGATTATTAGGCCTGAGCCGGTGATGGCCGGGAGGGCCTATTGTTTTTGCTCGGATTATTATTATTATTATTTTTTTTTTTTTTTATTGTCGACCTATGATCCTAAATTTGACCAAGTGAACATGAACGAAAAGTCATTTTTATTGGTCCAATTTTTTAAGCTCGGCGAAAAATTTATGTATTTGAAGTCGCCGAAAAAATACGAAAAATGACTCAGTGGCGACCCTACAAAATCAAAATACATTGGGCCTATGGAAAGTGAAAGTAACTTTTTCCAACGTAGAAAAATGAAACTTGGTACACATCCACCATGGGCTTATGAACAAAAAGCCAATGGGGACCACACCCTATCACACAGGAAGGCGGCCATTTTGAATTGAAAATGTGAACCGATTTAAAATAAACCTCTTTTTAAAAGAACACAGACAATACCTGCTTCATTCCACAGACACCAAACTTGGGCAAAATGAGCTAAACACATGTATGTAAAATAGACAAGCGTTTTTCTAGATTTTTTGCGAGTTATATTTTTTATTATAATTTGGTATATTTTTTTATTATAATTTTTCTGCAAAATGATCCTAAATTTGACCCAGTAAACGTGCAACTAAAAGTCATTTTAATTGGTCCCAGACTTCAAGCTCGGCGAAAAATTTATGTATTTGAAGTCGCCGAAAAAAAATTACGAAAAATGACTCAGTGGCGACCCCTACAAAATCAAAATACATTGGGCCTATGGAAAGTGAAAGTAACTTTTTTCCAACGTAGAAAAATGAAACTTGGTACACACATCCACCATGGGCTTATGAACAAAAAAGCCAATGGGGACCACACCCTATCACACACAGTAAGGCGGCCATTTTGAATAGAAAATATGAACCGACTTAGAATACACCTCTTTTTTAAAAGAACAAAAATAGCTGCTTCATTCCACAGACACCAAACTTGGCAAAATGAGCTAAACACATGTATGTAAAATAGACAGGCGTGTTTCTAGACTTTTTTGCTCGAGTTATATTTTTTTTTCTTATAATTTGGTATATATTTTTTTTATTATAATTTTTATGTAAAATGATCCTCAATTTGACCCAGTAAACGTGGAACTAAAAGTCATTTGTATTGGTTCCAGACTTCAAGCCCGGCGAAAAATTCATGCATTTGAAGTCGCGAAAAAATACGAAAAATGACTCAGTGGCGACCCCTACAAAAGTATAAATACATTGAGCCTATGGAAAGTGAAAGTAACTTTTTTCCAACGTAGAAATACAAAACTTGGTACATCCATAGCACACCTCAGGGCAAACAGAAAGGTTTATTACAGCCATACCGTAAACTCAACAGGAAATCTACTATGTTGGGTGGAATGCGTGACAACCTAAATTGCACCCCTTGTGTCTAAAGGCTTTTCATCTAAACAGCTCCAAATTTGGTGAGTATCATCTAGAACGTGTGCCAAAAAGTTATCAATTTGTTTTTGATACATTTGTGGCTGTGGTCGTAATGAGTTTGTGAATTGGCAGCCATTTTTTTGGGAAAAAAATGCCATTTACGCTTTAAGGCACAAAATGCAATCCTCCGAGTGCATGTGTCTCCGTCTCAAGGGAGGCGAGGGCCTTTATCGCCGCTATGCTTTAATTAGGCCCGAGCGGTGATGGCCGGGAGGGCCTATTGTTTTTGCTCGGATTTTTTTTTTTATCTTTATTGTGACCAAATGATCCTAAATTTGACCCAGTGAACATGCACAAAAGTCATTTTATTGGTCCCAGACTTCAAGCTCGGCAAAATGGTATGTATTTGAAGTCGCCGAAAAAAAACGAAAAATGACTCAGTGGCGACCCCTACAAAATCAAAATACATTGGGCCTATGGAAAGTGAAAGTAAGTTTTTTTCAACACAGAAAAATGAAACTTGGTATATCAATAGGACACCTCAGGGCAAACAGAAAAGTCAATGACAGTCACACCCTAAACTCAACAGGAAGTCCGCCATGTGGGGTGAAACGCGCCACTAAAATCGCACCCCTTGCGCAGAAAGATGCAAATCATTGTGTTTTAATCTAAATGGCCCCAAATTTGGTGAGTATCATCTAGACACGTGTGCCAACCAAAGTTGTAACTTTGTTGTTGATATCTTATCGGGTATGGGTGTAGCAAGCCTGTAACGAGGTGGCCATTTTTGTGAAAATAAACGTCTCTTAACTCTCAAACGCCTTCTCGGATCGAGTTGGAACCAAAAGGCGTTTGTGCACATTCATGACCTGAACACAAAGATATGTAAATAAAAGGGTTATCTTTAGAAATGGCTCTCCAGCGCCCCTACAAACTTATAATGGGACCCAGAATTTAGTTTGTCATAGAGACATAAAATTTGGTACACACATCTCTTATGTCATGACGAGCATAAAAGCCAATGACAACCACCCCCTATCTATAAATGTGTTGCCATAGCAACGTCCCAAAAATGTGAAAAAAGTCAATGGGAAGTGAAATTTTTAGTTTGTTGTAGGCAAATGAAACTTGGTACACATATCCACCATGGGCTTATGAACAAAAAAGCCAATGGGGACCACACCCTAGCACACACGGGAAGGCGGCCATTTTGAATTGAAAATTTGGTCCGACTTAGAATACACCTCTTTTTTAAAAGTACACAGACAAGAGCTGCTTCATTCCACAGACACCAAACTTGGGCAAAATGAGCTAAACACATGTATGTAAATGAGACAAGTGTTTTTCTAGACTTTTTTGCTCGAGTTATATTTTTTTTTATTATAATTCGGTATATATTTTTTCATTATAATTTTTCTGCAAAATGATTCTCAATTTGACCCAGTAAACCAACAACTAAAAGTCATTTTTATTGGTCCCAGACTTCAAGCCCGGCGAAAAATATATGTATTTGAAGTCCCGAAAAAAAATGAAAAATGACTCAGTGGCGACCCCTAGAAAAGTCAAAATACATTGGGCCTATGGAAAGTGAAAGTAACTTTTTACCAACGTAGAAAAATGAAACTTAGTAGATCAATAGGACACCTCAGGGCAAACAGAAAAGTCTATGACAGCCACACCTAAACTAAATAGGAAGTCCGCCATGTGGGGTGAAACGCATGGCCACTAAATCGCACCCCTTGCAAGAAGATGCAAATCATTGTGTTTTAATTTAAATGGCCCCAAATTTGGTGAGTATCATCTAGACACGTGTGCCAACCAAATTTGTGACTTTGATGTTGATATCTTATCGGGTATGGGTGAAGCCTGTAACGAGGTGGCCATTTTTGTGAAAATAAACGTCTCTTAACTCTCAAACGCCTTCTCGGATCGAGTTGGAACCAAAAAGGCGTTTGTGCACATTCATGACCTGAACACAAAGATATGTAAATAAAAGGGTTATCTTTAGAAATGGCTCTCCAGCGCCCCTACAAACTTATAATGGGACCCAAGAATTTAGTTTGTCATAGAGACATGGAATTTGGTACACACATCTCCTATGTCATGAGGAGCATAAAGCCAATGACAACCACCCACTATCTATAAATGTGTTGCCATAGCGTCCCAAATATGTGGAAAAAGTCAATGGGAAGTGAAAATTTTAGTTTGTCGTAGGCAAATGAAACTTGGTACACACATCCAGTATGGGCTTATGAACAAAAAAGCCAAAGGGGACCACACCTTATCACACACGGGAAGGCGGCCATTTTAAATTGAAGATGTGAACCGACTTAGAATACAACCTCTCTTTTAAAAAACAACAGAAAATAGCTGCTTCATTCCACAGACACCAAACTTGGGCAAAATGAGCTAAACACATGTGTGTAAAATAGACAGGCGTTTTTCTTGTCGTTTTTGCTCGAGGTATATTTTATTTTATTATAATTTGGTATATATTTTTATTATAATTTTTCTGAAAAATGATTTTCAATTTGACCCAGTAAAGCGTGCAACTAAAAGTCATTTTTATTGGTCCCAGACTTCAAGCCCGGCAAAAATGTATGTATTTGAAGTCCCTGAAAAAAAAAATTGAAAAATGACTCAGTGGCGACCCCTAGAAAAGTCAAAATAATTGGTTCTATGGAAAATTAAAGTAAATTTTTCCAATGTAGAAATACAAAACTTGGTACATCCATAGGACACCTTAGGGCAAACAGAAAAGTTTATTACAGCCATACCGTAAACTCAACAGAAAATCTATGTTGGGTGGAATACATGACCACCTAAATCGTACACTTTGTGCTAAAGGGTTTTCATCTAAACAGCTCCAAATTTGCTTTAAAGCACGACATGCAATCCTCCGAATATATGTGTCCCCGCGGTCTCAAGGGAGGCGAGGGCCTTTATCGCCGCTTGCGGCTTTAATTTTTTATTGTTATTGTCGACCTATGATCCTAAATTTGACCCAGTGAACATGAACGAAAAGTCATTTTTATTGGTCCCATTCTTCAAGCCCGGCGAAAAATTTATGTATTTGAAGTCGCCGAAAAAAAAATACGAAAAATGACTCAAGGGCGACCCCTACAAAAACAAAATACATTGGGCCAATGGAAAGTGAAAGTAACTTTTTCCCAACGTAGAAAAATGAAACTTGGTACATCCATAGGAAACCTCAGGGCAAACAGAAAAGTCAATGACAGTCACACCCTAAACTAAACAGGAAGTCCGCCATCTGGGGTGAAACGCGCGGCCACTAAAATCGCACCCCTTGCACAGAAAGATGCAAATCATTGTGTTTTAATCTAAATGGCCCCAAATTTGGTGAGTATCATCTAGACACGTGTGCCAACCAAAGTTGTGACTTTGTTTATGATATCTTATCGGGTATGGGTGTGGCAAGCCTGTAACGAGGTGGCCATTTTTGTGAAAATAAAATGTCTCTTAACTCTCAAACACCTTCTCGGATCGAGTTGGACCCAAAAAGGCGTTTGTGCACATTCATGACCTGAACACAAAAATATGTAAATAAAAGGGTTATCTTTAGAAATGGCTCTCCAGCGCCCCCTACAAATTTATAATGGGAACCAAGAATTTAGTTTGTCATAGAGACATGAAATTTGGTACACAATTCTCTTATGTCATGACGAGCATAAAAGCCAATGACAACCACCCCCTATCTATAAATGTGTTGCCATAGCAACGTCCCAAATATGTGGAAAAAGTAAATGGGAAGTGAAAATCTTAGTTTGTCGTAGGCAAATGAAACTTGGTACACACATCCAGTATGGGCTTATGAACAAAAAAGCCAAAGGGGACCACACCTTATCACACACGGGAAGGCGGCCATTTTAAATTGAAGATGTGAACCGACTTAGAATACAACCTCTCTTTTAAAAAACAACAGAAAATAGCTGCTTCATTCCACAGACACCAAACTTGGGCAAAATGAGCTAAACACATGTGTGTAAAATAGACAGGCGTTTTTCTAGACTTTTTTGCTCGAGTTATATTTTTTTTATTATAATTTGGTCTATATTTTTTTATTATAATTTTTCTGAAAAATGATTTTCAATTTGACCCAGTAAACGTGCAACTAAAAGTCATTTTTATTGGTCCCAGACTTCAAGCCCGGCAAAAATTTATGTATTTGAAGTCCCCGAAAAAAAAATATGAAAAATGACTCAGTGGCGACCCCTAGAAAAGTCAAAATAATTTGTTCTATGGAAAATGAAAGTAAATTTTTCCAATGTAGAAAATAAAACTTGGTACATCCATAGGACACCTTAGGGCAAACAGAAAAGTTTATTACAGCCATACCGTAAACTCAACAGAAAATCTACTATGTTGGGTGGAATACATGACCACCTAAATCGTACACTTTGTGCTAAAGGGTTTTCATCTAAACAGCTCCAAATTTGCTTTAAAGCACGACATGCAATCCTCCGAATATATGTGTCCCGCGGTCTCAAGGAGGCGAGGGCCTTTATCGCCGCTTGCGGCTTTAATTTGTTCTTGTGTTTTTCTCTGCTGCAGTGCACTAGAGGGCGCAATAACCTTACTAATATACAAATGTTTTTTGAAAATTTCAGATGTAAGATAACAATCAGTACTACTCCATGTTCTTCTGGGTCTTTAGAGCTGTTTTATTAGAGATATGAATGTTAATAGTCCTATATTCTTTATTCTCAATATTTGTGTACAATATTAAAATTGAAAAATCTATACATTGTGAAATAAATGTAGACCTCTTTTAAATGTAGATCTCTTTTTAATGTAACAGGAGATGGTACTCTAGAGAATTTTGCTTCTGATATAATTACAATGCACTCCCTTTATCTGAACACTACAGTGTCCCAGTAAGGCACTCAGAGTGAGCTGATAGGCTATTTGTCTTATCTGTTTTCTGGCCACACTTCCTGCTCTTGTGTCTTGTCTTGACAATGTGGTGTATTCAGCTCTTGAAGCCACAGTCAGTGAGATACAGACACACACACACACACACACACACACACACACACACACACACACACACACACACACACACACACACACACACACACACACACACACACACACACACACACACACACGGTTTAGGAGATAACCCACAGATGAAGCAGAACCTGTGTGTATACAATAACCTGGGTGAATGAGAACTCAAAAAAACTTATCCTGTTCTGGCTTAATGACAGGGCTGACATTTGGAGACAGACACCAACAGAGCTGATCACTCTCATATTCATTCTTTTTGGAAAACTAACAAAACTAAACAAAAAACTAAAACAGAATGAGCAGATGAGCAAATGTGGAGCACTGAGGAAGTACGTTTGGGCTAAAAGCTCAGTGTGTTTCTGGAGAAATTTTGTTTGGTAACAGTATAAAATGGCAGCTGTAAACACTTTTTGTAGCAGACCAAACATAATGGATCCGTTTTTGTTTTGGTGTGAACTAAATAAAGAGGACTACAAGGCCCAGTAAAGAGGCCTGTCTTGAGATGGTGGAGAAATGGAGTAAAGAATGGTCTTTATTCAAACCCTTTCAGACTGTGTTTGAATAGTTACTAGAAGTTCTGTTGTCCTCTACATATAGTGTAAAAACAAATGGTAAGCAGAAAGTATATTTAGATCTTCCTCCATTTTTATTTCCAGTCCTTAGAAGATTATTCAAATGTTTAAACAAGAAATTGGAGCAGCATGGGTTTGGATTCTGCTTTGGAACAGTGCATGCTGTCCCAATCTCTCTAATGACTTCCAGCAGAATGACTGTCTCTCACTGTCTCAAATTAAGGCAATAAGCCAATAAATATAACTTCAAAGATTGCGTACAGTTACACAGATGCTAAATGAAACCTGTATAACACATGTTCAAGACCTTCACATGGGGACACTCAGTAAATCTTACTTAAACCCCAGTGTACAATGTGTTGTTTAAGGCTCATTGAAAGAACTCCAGAACTTGGCAGTTTAGGAAAAACTTAAAAGCAGCACTTTGTCCACACCCCTCTTTCTTCCACAGACTGGAGCCCCCCTTGTGATAACATGAGCTGAAGTAGGGTCTGTTTTGATTGGCTCTGAGCTTGCTCTGAGTGTTTCCAGATGCACATACATCACCCAGGATAGTCCACAACAACAGAGAGAAACAGCGCTGACCGGGACACATCCTGTCTGCATTTGGTGGATTAACTATGTGAGAGGGGGGGTTAGTGGGATTGGAATCTCCACAGAGAGGGACCAGCCCGGGCTTTGGGAGAGTTTCAGATGCAGTTATGGGAAAATGAAACTAAAGTATAAACAACTTTTATTCATTGATGCACAAGAATTTCCAGCACAGTGTTACCCAAGCAGTGGATCAAGTCCCAAATATGGGTGATTGGATTTAATATTGCAACATTTATAAAGCCATTGTTTTAAAAGTTCACAAAGTTACAAGAAACCTAACAATATATTAAATATTATTATAATATTTAATATATTATAATATATAATTATATAATATTAAAGAACCCCTCCTTGAACCACAACCTTATCATGGTGGAGGGGTTTGAGTGCCCGAATGATCCTAGGAGCTATGTTGTCGGGGGCTATATGCCCCTGGTAGGGTCTCCTAAAGCAAATAGATCCTAGGTGACGGGCCCGACAAAGAGCGGTTAAAAACCCTTTATGGATAGTGAAATATCAAGGACCGTGACGTCGCCCGGTATGGCGCACCCGGGCCCCACCCTGCGAAAGACCTGCGGGAGGAGCCGTAAGGGCCGGTGCAAAGGCCTCCATGACTCAATCCTCGGACATGGAATCTGGCGCTAGGGACATGGAATGTCACCAAGCTGGCGGGTAAGGAGCCTGCGCTTGTGCAGAAGGTTGAGAGATAACGACTAGAGATAGTCGGGCTCACCTCCACGCACAGCTTGGGCTCTGGAACCCAAATCCCCGAGAGAGGCTGGACTCTCGACTAATCTGGAGTTGTCTGCGGTGAGAGGCGGCGGGCTGTTGTGGGCTTCTTCATAGCCCCGCGGCTCAGCCGCCATGTGTTGGAGTTCAATCCGGTGAACGAGAGGATCGCTTCCCTGCACCTTCAGGTCGGGGATAGATCTCTCACTGTTGTTTGTGATTACGGGCCAAATGGCAGTGCAGAGTACCCGGCCTTCTTGGAGTCTCTGGCAGGGGTGCTGGAAAGTGCTCCGACCGGGGGCTCCGTCGTTCTACTGGGGGACTTCAACGCTCACGTCGGCAGCAACAGTGACGCCTGGAGGGGTATGATTAGGAGGAACGCCCCCCCCTGGATCTGAACCCAAGGTGTGTTCTGTTATTGGACTTCTGTGCTAGTCACAGTTTGTCCATAACGAACACCATGTTCAAGCATAAGGGTGTCCACCAGTGCACGTGGCACCAGGACACCCTAGGCCGGAGATCGATGATTGACTTTGTTTCATCTGACCTCTGGCTGTATGTCTTGGACACTCGGGTGAAGAGAGGGGCGGAGCTGTCAACTGATCACCACCTGGTGGTGAATTGGATCCGATGGCAGGGGAGAAAGCTGGACAGACTTGGCAGACCTAAACGTACTGTGAGAGTCTGTTGGGAACGTTTGGCAGAGCTCCCTGTCAGAAAGATATTCAACTCCCACCTCCGGCAAAGCTTCGACCAGATCCCGAGGGAGGTTGGAGACATTGAGTCCGAGTGGACCATGTTCCGGTGCCTGTCGTGGCGGCAATCCCCGAATCCTGTGGTGGACACCGGAAGTAAGGAAGCCGTCAAGCTGAAGAAGGAGACCTACCGAGCTTGGTTGGCTTGTGGGACTCCTGAGGCAGCTGATAGGTACCGGCAGGCCAAGCGGACTGCAGCCCGGGTGGTTGTGGCGGCTAAAACTCGTGTCTGGGAGGAGTTCGGTGGGGTCAATGAAAAGGATTATCAGAGGAGGAAGGGGAAGCAGTGCCCTGCCAACACTGTTTACAGTAGAGTTGGGAATCTGCTGACTTCAACTGGGGACATTGTTGGACGGTGGAAGGAATACTTCGAGGATCTCCTCAACCCCACCGACACGTCTTCCACTGAGGAAGCAGAGGCTGAAGGCTCAGAGGTGGACTCGTCCATCACCCCAGCTGAAGTCACTGAGGTAGTTGGGAAGCTCCTCGGTAGCAAGGCACCGGGGGTGAATGAGATATGCCCTGAGTACCTCAAGTCTCTGGATGTTGTGGGGCTGTCTTGGTTGACACGCCTCTGCAACATTGCGTGGCGGTCGGGGACAGTACCTCTGGACTGGCAGACCGGGGTGGTCCCAAGGAAGGGGACCGGAGGGTGTGTTCCAACTACAGAGGATCACACTCCTCAGCCTCCCCGGGAAAGTCTATGCCAGGGTACTGGAGAGGAGAATGTGGCCGATAGTTGAACTTTGGATTCAGGAGGAACAATGCGGTTTTTATCCCGGTCTTGGAACACTGGATCAGCTCTATACCCTCTCCAGGGTGCTGGAGGGTTTATGGAGTTTGCCCAACCAGTCCACATGTGTTTTGTGGATCTGGAGAAGGCATTCAACTGTGTCCTCGTGGCGCCCTGTGGGGGGTGCTCTGGGAGTATGGGGTCCAGGGCCCTTTGCTAAGGGCTGTCCGGTCCCTGTACAACCAGAGCAGGAGCTTGGTTCGCATTGCCGGCAGTAAGTCAGACCTGTTTTCAGTGCATGTTGGACTCCGGCAGGGCTGCCCTTTGACACCGGTCCTGTTCATTATCTTTATGGACAGGATTTCTAGGCGCAGCCAGGGGCCGGAGGGAGTCTGGTTTGGGGACCACAGGATCTCGTCTCGTCGGGCATCTGTTTCGGATGCCTCCTGGATGCCTCCTAAGGGAGGTGTTCCGGGTATGTTCCACCGGGAGGAGACCCGGGAAAGTCCTAGTGCATGCTGGAGGGACTATGTCTCTCGGCTGGCCCGGGAACGCCTTGGTATCCCCCCTGGAAGAGATGGAGGAAGTGTCTGGGGAGAGGGAAGTCTGGGCGTCTCTGCTTAGCGGTAGAAGATGGATGGATGGATAATATTAAAGAAGTCAGGAGCAATAGCCAAAGGAGAGAATGAAGCTCTGTCCAAATAACTAAAAGAAACAACGATATGAATAAGTCATGGAGAGTTATACACACGTTAGGAGTAGGATGATCAGTCCTGCCTTTAGAAGTCATTGTTCATATTATAGACTAACTCTTGTAGATGATAATTGGTGTCTCAAAGAATGACAGTGAACCAGAAGTCACCAGGGGGAGTAACCATGGCAACCGTAATTAGTACTAAAGTCGATAAATTAGAGCAGGATATATATAAAACTTAAAACTTATTTTAGTTTAAGAGAATGCATGCATAAAGCCAATGTTTTTAAATGGAAAAAAAAGACATGCATCGCCCAATCAGAGAGCTCCTTCAGACGCAGCAGATAAAACCTGCAGAGAATAAAACTTGCAGAGACCAGGTTAGGTTCCGAGTGGGTTACCATGGTAACTGACTCAGATGAACTCAAGCAGGACTGGTGTGGACCTGTAAGCGTGTTGTACTTTCTTTTGGTAAAATAGGCTCAGGAGGACACTCCTAAAATCCAGGTCATCACCTGGATTTGGGAACAGGTTATTCATCACCCATCCACACGTCCTCCAAGGACGGACTCCTCTGTTTGGCTAAAATACCAAAGATGCACCTCACCTTACCCACAATGCACCTGTGTCTTGGGAATGCTATGAGAGAAAGAGCAGAGAAAGAGCAGCTCAGTGCGGAAATATTTCAAATTTAATTTAAGATAAAAATCCAATGTACATTTGTTATATTACTGGAAATGTATTAGATTCTGTTCAGTTTTTTAGTTAACATTAGTGAGATTTCAACACATTCATGGTCCATTTAAGCTAATGTCATATTAAATTTGACAGTTGTAAATAAATGTGTCAAATACAAGCTACTAAGAACCCCTAACTAAGAAGTTTTTACAATCATTTATTCGTAATGTATCACAAACATCTGTTCAATGTGGAGTTAGGCCATACTCTAGATATTGGAGAAAAAACCCTGATGATGCCCTTGACCTGTTGACCTTTAACCTTACCAGCAGCAGTGTTGACTGAAACAGACGTTCAGTGGATGAGAGTGGATTACATCATAGTTTACTGCATGTTACGGCATATTTCCCTCTAAAGAGTTTTCCCATGTGTTTAGTGATCAGGGTTTGTTGGGGTAGAGCAGTAAACTCGACCACACTGGAAGAACTGCAGTGTAGAATTGTGCTGCAGGATTTAAGAGCTTTAAAGAGCAGAGGAACAACAGCTCTGGGTGTGTTAGAAACAAAGCCGGTGTCGCTCTGAACACGCCCAGAGGCAGGACACAGCAGGACTGGTTCTACAAACATGCCTTGAAATATGGTGGCCTGGAAGGACCAAATACAACAGGAAATGATTGGGACAATAAAAGTTGATTTGTGAACAGGTTTTATTACCAAGGATTCCTAAAGTCTATTAGTGCCATGTGTCTCCAGCTATAAACCTTGTCCCAGTCCCCCTGCTTCACAACAAACCAAATCCTTGAATGGAAAGCAGAACAATAGACTAGCCAAAAATTGAATAATGTTCATAACACAGTCTTGGTGAAAAAGTATCTGAGGCACTCTGTGGGTTGTTTTTTATTAAAACATGGACTTTGGACGGCGTTTGGACGACAGTGTTTTCCTTAGGCAATGTATCCAGACTACAGGTGCTTGTAATAAATACTGATACAGCCACATGACAATAGGTCATGTGACCAGTAGAAGTAGTAGAAGTCAGACAAAACAAATCCAATAAAATGCAGTTAATGTCCTGAAATATTTACCATATTAGGAGGTAAAATGCTAGTACACAAAACATTAGGTTTTGTCACAGAGAAAGAAATATGGCTTGGCAAAGCAAGTCAGAAAATACACATAGATCACATTCAGTGCTTGTATTCTGGGTGAGCAGCATAATACTGATAAAAAACACCTAAACTGTAAAACACCACACAGAACAACAGAACAACGTACACAGTCATATTAGCAGTAAGCAAACAAATCCATTTCCTGCTCTCTTGTCTCCACCCAACACTCTTTGAGAACTCCTTCAGACCTACATCTCTCTGGACACATGAGTCCAGCTGGATTGACTCCAGTCCCACCTGAGTCCACCCCGTGTCAGCTCTTATTCACTTTACATACTGTGTGTGTATAGTGTAAAACCACTTCTATTTGAAAAAGTATTATATCATTAAAAGACAGTGATTTTGATGTATTTCATCCACCAATACCCTTTTTTCTACAGGACGCAGGAACGGATGCGCAGCAAGAGCTTTATTTCCTGTTTGTGAATTATTATAAATCAACTGTAATTATAAAACTCCACAATGAAACCTTCTGTTTTTATCTGACTCTCTCAGATGTAAAATACCTTATTTAAGCTAAGATTGGTTTTAATAACTACAGATATCATCTGAACTGGAATACACCTGCTGCTGTGTCTGGACATGTCCTGGGCGTGTCCAATCAGGACACACTGTGGAAACATTTATTCACACCCAGCATTAAGACTGGACACATTACATCAGTGTGTGGATTTTAGAGCCAGGTGTGATGGGGACCAGAGAGAAGAGTCCTGTACAGTGGACATATGGATGTGTGTTAGCTCAGTGGGTTTGTGCCAGTGGATAGTTCTTTTGGCTTTATTCTTTGGCAGTAAATGAATTATACTGCTGGTTATTACTGCTGGGAATAATGACAAATGCAGTGATCACAAAACCACTGACAGAGAGTTGGACACCTCCTCAGATAGGTTCACACAGTTAAAGCAACACCTTATGTCATTTTCAGTCTGTAAACTCACTGTAAGTCTAAGACACAAAACACAGTATTGTTAACTTCTCATAAATATCCAATAACCTTCTTCGCTGTAATGTGTACAATGATGTGACTGTTCTGTCTCCATATGGTGTTCTGTGGAGTGTCATGACAAAAAAACATCCAAATGAACTCAATGCTAATGTTGGCTCTATATTTTTGCATAAAAAGTTATATTGATTTATCCACATTTCTAACATTCAACTCCAGATTCAACCTTTATTCCTTTTCAAACTGTGACACACCCCTCATTTGTTGAACAGAAACCACGCCCCTGCCGCGTCATCACGGACTACCTGTGTCAAACCCGAGTCAAACGCATGACTCCACACTTTTCCAACCAGGAGAAAGTGGTTTCCTCAAACGCACGCTGACACAGACGCCCCCCAGGTCCAGCTGAAGCCCCTCACGGCGGGGCATGGACAGCTGATCGGACTGCGGACACTCAGCGGCAGCGCAGTCCGTACTCACAGCCGTCCCGTCCGGGCCTGCTCAGGATGGCGGCCGTGAAGGCTCTGCAGCAGTGGTGCCGGCGACAGTGCGAGGGTTACCGGGACGTGAGCATCACCAACATGACCACGTCCTTCAGAGACGGACTGGCCTTCTGCGCTCTCATCCACAGGCACAGACCGGAGCTCATGTGAGTACAGCCCGGGGGCTCAACGGGGGAGGGGGAACTTTTGAAAAGACTCCTAAACTCTTTGTTGTTGGGGCTAGACGCTCGTTTCTCCTCGAGCAGTAGTTAGTTTAAAGAGTGCCTGGGGCTGGGGAGAGAGCAGAGCAGCAGTCACAACACGCAGCACATCTAGAGTTAGTATTAACTCCGAGGGAATTCTGTCGAACTTTCAGTAACTGCCAACACTGTGACCAGTGAGTGTACGCGGTATTGGAGGATAGTAGTTAATTTACTACAATCCAGCCACTCACAACACACCTAACACCCACCCACAGGCTATATATACATTTCAGACTTCCTACATTACAACAGGAGCATATTTCTAAAGCCCTGTCTCTGACTTGACTCTGACTCTGACTAACAGTAGATTGTGTAAAACTGGAACTTCCGTCAGTTTCAGTTTAGGCTCCTCTGTTGGATCTGACAGCTGACAGGACCGGTGCTGGATCTATGTGGGACATACTGTAAAGAGCAGCCTATAATAATCTGCTACAATCTTTACCACAAATATTAGAAGAATAATATACTTAAACTGCTTTTAAATGTGTGTTTAGGTAATGACTAAATGTAAATGTTATTCAACAGATAAGGTAACAGTGCAGCTGAGAATATTCATTTAACTCTGACTCAACACAGACATAGACTACCTTTTTAAAGTGTGCTAATGATAAATTAAAAGGTGTTCACCCTAACACTTTGATCCACTGTTCAGTCTTTCTAACAGTACATAATCCAACATATTCAGACTAACTTGAGTCTAAACTGACACATATGATGGAGGAAAAGTCCATTTGATTGCAGTCATTTCTTCTGAGTCTAAGTCTGGTCTAGTCTGAATAAGTGTGTGGTGTTCAACTGGTCAACCAAATAATTTGTGCCCTGCAGATACTGCCCTCTATATTCTCCATAGACACGGCATCTTTATGCAGAAGCTGTCCAATTTTTAAAATGGCACTGAACTTTACTGTTGGTTTTATTTCAGTAGAGTCTGTTTGATCTCGGGAATAGTTTGCTCTCGAAGCTCTTAAACATGATGCAGTGTATCTTAAAAGCTTGTTCAGAAGGTCAATGCCTGTCTTATTGTACACTATCTGACTCTAAGAATATCTGTGTATATTTCATTAAACCAGCCTGATATTGGGTGTTCATGTGAGTGAGCTCTGGAACATTAAATTGTGAAGAGCTTAATGGGCCGGGCTGTATAAGGACAGCAGACATGTGACAGAAGCATGAATGAGACTGTGACATACGTATGTGTGCTGTGGATGAGTCAGTCACACATGAGCACTCCTCACTCACCAAACATCAGCTTTTGGCTCTTCTCTGTTGCAGAAATTTTGATTCACTGAAGAAAGAAAATGTCTATGAGAACAACAAACTGGTAAGACTTCAGTCTCGGGTCAAACAGATGTGTCCCTAAACATAAGAAATTTTGTACATCATCACATACATGCACAGTGAGGCTCAGTCACCACCACATCCATCCATCCATCTTCTTCCACTTATCCGGGCCGGGTCGGGCAGCAGTCTAAGCAGAGACACCCAGACTTCCCTCTTCCCAGACACTTCCTCCAGCTCTTCCGAGGGATACCAAGACGTTCCCAGGCCAGCTGAGAGACATAGTCCCTCCAGCGTGTCCTAGGTCTTCCCCGGGGTCTCCTCCCAGTGGGATATGCCCGGAACACCTCCCTAGGGAGGCGTCCAGGCACATAACATTTATTTTAAACATGAATCTGACAATCACCAGTTCTCATGTACATTTTAATGATTTTTAATGAGACTTCATTTAAGAAACACTTTCTTTTAATTATAGGTCATCTACAACAAAACAGAAAGAAAAAGAAGACTTAAAGATCTTCTTTAAGTCTATAATTATTTTTATAATTATTCTTAATTATTATTACAATCTTCACTTATGAAGATTGTGAGCAGAAGGTCCATTTGAGCACCAGTTAGTGCATTAGTCTCTTTGTTCAACAGACTTTAAGAAGCTGAAGCAGAGGCCTTCAGTTGTCATGGGTTTCCAATAAATAAATATTAAACATTCATTGTGTAGAAGGTGAGGATAAAGCGTGTTTTATAAAACGTTTCACTGATGAAAGCTGTCCGTTGGCCTGTCTCTACCTGTTGGTGTTGCTTCAGTGGAATGACTGAATGCAAGTCCAAAATAAACTTGGCACAATAAGACAAAATAAGATTTTAATAGATGAATATCTTTTCTCCTGGAAGTGCAACATTACTGTTTAAAGCAAAACAGTGTAACTTTATAACTCAAAATATGGAGCCTGAGAATCATTACAACAAAAGCATTGAATTCATTTGAAAGGTTTCTTGACATAAAACAAGGAGAATAACCCTTTTTCAAAGACATAGTGAGCCTGCTTTGAAAGATTAATCAATCTAAGACTTAATCAAGTTCTTTCAGACTGTTTGTCCTGTCTGTTCGCAGGCGTTCCGAGTGGCAGAGGAGCAGTTGGGTATTCCAGCACTGTTGGACGCGGAGGACATGGTGGCTCTTAAAGTCCCTGACCGCCTCAGTATCCTCACGTATGTGTCCCAGTACTACAACTACTTCCACGGACGCTCCCCCAGTGAGTACAGACCGTAAATGATAAGACAGTTATATTCTACGGTAAGGCTCTATCAAAGACCAGAGAAGTCAGGACTTTGACAGGTGTCGGTTTCCTGAAGTGATGGAAAGAAGGAAGAAATAGCAGCTTATGTATTTTTTATACTTTACGCTGTTTGAAGTTGAGTTTGGATTTCAGATTTGTATGTGAGCAATAATGTATTGTCATTTTATTTAGTGACCTTATAATCAGTGAATCTAAGATGCACAGAAGGTTGGACAATAGAGTTGATGATACTAATAACACGTGCTGTAATCTTGTTGCATATGAAAATACCAGTTTAAATTGTAATTTGCAGAAGAGACAGTGTTATGTCTTTCAGTTCAGAGTTTGTGCTGTGTGACTTGCCAAATATATACACCTCGAAATGATATGACAAAATGAAAAGAAAATTTGCAATTTATTATAGATATTTATTGATCCTGCACAAAGTAACAACAATGTCTTGTGCGTCTGTGCGTCTCTGTGTGTGTGTGCGAGCGTCTGTGTGTGTGTGTGTGCGTCTGTGTGTGTGCGTCTGTGTGCGTCTGTGTGCGTCTGTGTGCGTCTGTGTGTGTCTGCGTGTGTGTCTGCGTGTTTGTGTGTGCGTATGTGCGTGCGTGTGTGCGTATGTGTGTGTGTGTGCGTCTGTGTGTGCGTATGTGCGTCTGTGTGTGTGTCTGTGTGTGTGTGTGTGTGCGTCTGTGCATGTGTGTGCATATGTGTGTGTGTGCGTCTGTGCGTGTGTGTGTGTGTGTGTGTATGTGTGTGTGTGCGTGTGCTGTGTGTGCGTCTGTGCGTGTGTGTGTGTGTGCTGTGTGTGTGCGTCTGTGCGTGTGTGTGTGCGTATGTGCGTCTGTGTGTGTCTGTCTGTGCGTGTGTGTGCGTCTATGTGTGTTTGTGTGTGTGTGTGTCTGTCCATGTGTCTGTGTGTGTGTGTGTGTCTGTGTGTGTCTGCGTGTGTGTCTGTGCGTGTGTCTGTGTGTGCGTGTCTGTGTGTGTCTGTGTGTGTCTGTGTCTGTGTGTGTGTGTCTGTGTGTGTGTGCTTGTGCGTCTGTGTGTGTGTCTGTGTGTGTGTGTCTGTGTGTGTGTGCTTGTGCGTCTGTGTGTGTGTGAGTGTGTGTGTGTGTGTCTGTGTGTGTGTGTCTGTGTGTGTGTCTGTGCGTGTGTCTGTGTGTGTGTGCTTGTGCGTCTGTGTGTGTGTGAGTGTGTGTGCGTGTGTGTGTGTGTGTGTGTCTGTGCGTGTGTGCGTGTGTCTGTGCGTGTGTGTGTGTATGTGTGTGTGTGTGCGTCTGTGCACGCGTGTGTGTGTGTGTGCGTGTGCGTCTGTGCGTGCGTGTGTGTGTGTGTGTGTGTCTGCGTCTGTGTGTGTGCGCAGGCCTGTGCGTGTGTCTGTGTGCGTCTGTGTGTCTGTGCGTGTGTGTGCGTCTGTGTGTGTGTGTCTGTTCTTGTGTGTGTCTGTGTGTGTTCGTCTGTGCGCGCGCGTGTGTGTGTGTGTGTGTCTGCGTGTGTGTCTGTGTGTGCGTGTGTGTGTGTGTGTGTGCGTCTGTGCGCGCGTGTGTCTGCGTGTGTGTCTGCGTGTGTGTGTGTGCGTGTGTGTGTGTGTCTGCGTGTGTCTGCGTCTGTGCGTGTGTGTGTGTCTGTGTGCCTGCAGCCCTTATGGTTTTTTTGGGTCTAAAAAAAAGTGCGTGTGTGTGCAGTTGGTGGTATAGCCGGTATCAAGCGTCCGGCTGACAGCCCTACAGAACATCCAGCAGGAAAGAAGAACCAGCCCGTGTCTGCCAAAGTGTTCCCCTTGTCCGGTCCTGCCAAAGAGCACGACCAACCCCCAGACTCCCTCAGCAGGCCCACCCCGACTCCAAAACTCGCCACAAACACCAAACAGGTAAAACCGCTTCTTTGACCTGAGTGTTTCCTGTAGAAATATTGTACGGGACAAACTAGACGTGGACTATACCCACAGCAGTTTCATAATAAAAAGCAAAAGTAAGATGCCGGGGCGGCAGTGGCTCAGTGGGTAGAGCGGTCGTCCTTCAACCGGAAGGTAGGTGGTTCGAATCCCGCTCTCCCCACAGTTCATTCTGTCGTTGTGTCCTTCGGCAAGACACTTAACCCACCTTGCCTCCAGTGGCTGTAACACTGGTAATTACATTAGAACAATGTAAGTCGCTTTGGATAAAGGCGTCAGCTAAATGAATAAATGTAAATGTAAGATTAGTTTGAAATCTTACTTATTCAAAACAAAGGAAATAAATGTTCCCCTTCTGTAATCAGAGGGACGTGTGAAGTACCTGCCACACATCTGGACCCATCTGTGTTTCAAACGTTGGGACTCCCCCGGGAAGGTTTGCAGTAATGTTATACTTTAACTAAAGGCTGTTAACATGTCACTATTGAATTATGTGGCAGTTTCTGTTGCTGCCAATGGGACTCCAGAAAATAGTTTGGGAAGTCCATGTGCAGCTTAGGGGAAAGTTTTCTTCAACTACATGCATCAATGAGCAGACAATAACTATTTTTATCCTGATCCAGTCTCCTTCTGATAACACTGAAGTAGACTTTGGCCACTGAGTCAATGAGTGCCTTTCACTTTTAAGACCGTTTGAGGTACAAAACAATCATGGTGTTTCCTGAGCACATGTTCAGGCTGCTCTATCCAGCTGTGTATTTAAAAACACATTGAATTACTGTCACGTCAACTAGAAAAAAAAATGATATCACTATTGCAGTAAATGTTCTAATTGTGTCCTTCATAGAATCCTTTGTCTGTCTGCTACAAGTCTTTACTGTTGGACTAAATGTGAATGTGACTGTCTGTTCTGTAGGACGTCCCAGCAGAGAGGTCCCAGATAGGCACCCTCA
The DNA here is from genome assembly GCA_024416835.2 of Perccottus glenii. Lineage (NCBI taxonomy): Eukaryota > Metazoa > Chordata > Actinopteri > Gobiiformes > Odontobutidae > Perccottus > Perccottus glenii. The sequence continues at coordinate 5,690,501 of CM044549.2, read as the reverse complement.
ATAATAAATGTGTGTCCTGCAACAAACATGTTCACCTGGTGCAGCGCTACCTGGTGGACGGGAAGCTCTATCACAGGAACTGTTCCAAGTAAGGCCTCTCTTCAGATGTTTACAATTTTCTTCTAGAAACTCATTTCTTTAGAACCTCACAAACATTTTTTTTTTAAGTGTTGTATTGTTTTTTCTCAATATATTATGATATGATTTCGATTTTTATCGCCCACTGCTATTGTGTATTTATTCTTTTTGTGTTTTTTTTTTCCCCCGCTCCAGATCCCTAACTACGGACACAAACCTTCACAAAAACCCACCTCTGTCCAGACCCTCTCCTGACCCAGGCCCTGCTAAAACCAGTCCCAGTCCATCCAGACTGGATCCACCATGGCGTAACCACAAAGCCACCTCTCTCTCCTCTGTCTCCAGCAGTTTGTCTCCTCCACAGACTGGTTCCTCTGAACCTGCTAAAGCTCATGTTACAGTCTCCAAACCATGCTCTACATATGATCCCACTCCTACTACAACCACCACTCCTACCCCTGCTCCCAGGACCTCTATCGCTGCTAAAAACCTGCAGGCCAAGGTCAAGTTCTTCCAGTCGAATGAACCTGACACTAATGCAGAGGTAATAACTGGAGCCAGAAGTGTGAACGTGAGGAGAGGGCAGAAGCAGGAGCTCATGCCGGTTCAGGCTGTTACTGTGAGTGGACAGGACACTACTGTGGAGAAAAGCAGAGGAGAGTCAAGAGAAAAAGGGAGCGAACTCAGCAGAAGCAAGGCGTCAGCAGCAGCCTTCATCTCCAAGAAACTGACTGAGGAGAACAACAACAAGCCATTGGGGACCGTAACGCCTGCCAAGTGAGTCTTTCCAAGTGCAGTAACAATGTGGAAACAAATGTAGCATTGTTTAATTGTACTTTAATACAAGCCTGGTTAAATGAGTCCGTTTCCTGTTCTAACATAATCCACTACACTACATGTCCCCCACAGCTGACTTACAAAAGGAAATGTAGCTGGATAAGTAACTGCGAAGGGAAAGATTTGAATTATTGTTGCCTATCTGATTTTTGTTTTCCGTTCATTGTCTATTTTACATATAAACATGTTTTCTGTGTAGGCTGTAAAAGTAAACTGCAATGTTTCTTTTTCAAACTAAGCAATAGGCATATTTAACCTGTCTGGAACCCAGTCTTAAATCTGAGACTACACTTGTATCATCCTGCCCCTAGTGGCAAGAGTTGGTATTGAACATGTCTCCATCCACAGACCGAGCTCAGTGGAGACCCCGAAGGAGCCGGAAGCCGTCAGAGGGAGAGTGAAGCTGAGGGCAAACCCTTCACTGCTGTCTGACCTGAACCCCCCCACCACAGCACGCCCGCCCAGTCCAGCCAGCACCAGGGTTCCAGTGACCACAGCACGCCTGCCCAGTCCAGCCAGCACCAGGATTCCAGTGACCACAGCACCCGCCCAGTCCAGCCAGCACCAGGGTTCCAGAGTGGCCCGCCCAGGAACCTGTCCCCAACACCTCAGGTTCATACAGCTTTAGAATGTCTGTGTAATGAAGCACAACAAAGGACATCTGAACCACACAAAGCACTGAGCTGCTTCAGACGTGGCTTATATTTGATATGAAAAGTAAATCAATATTCATTCATTGTTTTTGTCTATTTTCAGCCATTTCAGTGAGTGAATCTCCCACTGACTGGAGAGCAAGGCTCAAACCAGTATCTAGGTGAGACTTGTCCTCTGTCGTCCTGTCTCTGTCAGTCAGCTAACAGTTTGTTGGAGACATCCGTCCCGTGATCTAATGCACGCCCCGAATGCACGCCTCTTCCAAATGTCTGCAGCATCCGTGGACCCCCGCCCCAAAGACAGGAGCCACAGTGTGTTTAGAGAGTGCAGCATATGCTCAGTGTCCCCACATGACCTTTAGAGTTCAGCGATAAACCTTTTAATTGTGTTTTAACTCAGACATATATGTACATAATAATTAATCTTGACTTTTGTAAACTGGTGTACTTTAGTGAACTTACATTTTGAGCAGGCCACGTGATTCCATTCTGTCTGACTGTCATCAGTGTATAAACAGTAGGAGGTGACAAACAGCAGATGTGTTGTCTCACCATGTAATCAAACTGTCCAGTGTGTGTATGACATTAGGATTAGTTTAAAAAGCCGCTGGTTTTGGTCCAGCCTCACATCAGTGCTCCTGTATCTTTCCACAGCGGCTGCTTCCTCCCAGTCTTCACCAAAACCATGGACCAATAGAGCAGGAAAGACCCAGACCGTAGAACCCCCCAGACCCAGTCCTGCTGTTCCCAGCCCCAGTATTTCTGTTACAGACAAAGGTACAGTGCGATCTCCCCGGTTCTGAACCTCTTCTGTCAATACTTCATCTCACTGTCATGTTTATATGCAGGCTTTTTCAGACCTACTACTGCACACGAAGCCCAAACAAAAACACCAAAGGTAATACTATTATCGGGAATGTTAAAGAAACTGTGTTATCTAACCTGGTTCCACTGACCAATCAGAGTACACACAGCATTTTTACTCAGATGGTGTTAATGTGGGAAAGAGCGAGTAAATTATCAGAATTGTGTGCCTTTTAGCATTGGTCTGTGCTGGTCTGTGCTAAGGAAACAAATACAAAGTTGAAGTTGTGTTCCCATCAGTCATGGCTGTTGTATTTTGTGGTTAGACCAAGCAGGACTACATTTCCAAGGAGCAGATCCTGAGGGAGCTGCAGGAGATCGAAGACAGCGTGAATGAGCTGGAGAAGAGAGGCGTGGAGCTGGAGCTCAGACTGCGGAGCAGTGAAGAAGGTAATGGACTATTGTTGGTGAAATTAGGAATGGTCCAATACCACCTTTTTCAAATATGTACTCAACACTGAGTGTTAATAATTTTGAACACTGCAAGATGTTCATAAACCATGAGCCATGAATTATTCTATTTTTTTGTTTTCCCCAGATTTTTGGGTCTCTTTCCTGAAGGAGCCTGTTTCTGCATCTTTTGTGATTTTGAAAGAGCAGTATTTGTTGTTTACTGTACTTTAGTTTTCTCTCTATGGAAATGGGTTTTGCACAGTCAGACCTGGTGTGTTCCACCATGCTGTTGGTGTGTAATAATGCAATATGTGGTTTATTATGCTCATTAAATCAAGGCCCAACAACTAAATGTTATTAAGATGTTGGTGAATAATGAATGCTTGTGCTGTGTGTGTCTGTATAGACGGGGAGGACGAGTCTGTGATGGACGAGCTGATGGTGGAGTGGTTCACTCTGATCCGGAACAAGCAGGTGGCCATACGCCGTGAGTCAGAGCTGGTTTACATGTGAGTGCACCCGCCCCCCCCGCTTCACTCAGCTCAGGCAGACAGACATGTCCAGAAGGAGAACAGTGGGAACTGTTCTGTGTTCCTCAGTGGGATGTCCTGGCACAGACCACTCGTACAGAAACACCTTTATGTTTACATCAAATAATTAATCAAAAGGCACCACTATTGTGGGCGGCAGTAGCTCAGTGGGTAGAGCGGCCGTCCTTCAACCGGAAGGTAGTAGGATCGATTCCCGCTCGCCCCACAGTTCATACTGTCGTTGTGTCCTTGGGCAAGACACTTAACCCACCTTGCCTCCAGTGACTGTAACACTGGTAATGTAATGTAAGTCGCTTTGGATAAAAGCGTCTGCTAAATGAATAAATGTAAATGTAAATGTATTGTGTCATTTACAGTCCTAACATGAGTATTCAACACCATTACACCATACACCAATATTCCAAGCTAAATTTTTAAAATTAATAAAAATGAATCAAAACAGAAAAAATATATCACATGTTTTCTTGATATTGTGCGGTACAACCTAAAAGTTCTTATTTGACTTCAGTCTGGGAAAAGTGCTCATATTTGAAAGATGTCATTCATGCTTGTGCTCCAGAGAGCATTCCTTTAAACCACAGAACCACAAATGCTAATGCGTAATAATAGAGTGTTACAGTATTAGTGGAGTAGGGGTCACAGTAAAGGCTCTTTACTACAAAAATAGGTTTAGGAATACTTCCAGAAATTTTCTAAAGTTATACGCTGCTCTTTGTAATGGGTATATCAAACATGAAAAAAGAGAAACAGCCAATTTAAAATCTATTTTGAATATTGAATATTGATTAGGGCCAATGCATTTGGGCATTAGGCCTTCATCAACAATAGCGACTTAAAGGTGTAGTCCATTCATAAGACTTCTCCACCTAGACATGGAAATATAAATGTCAAACCAGCAACATTATAAACATGGTCAAAATGTAAAACATATCAGTCAATAATGCAGATGTAAAAGGCTACTCTTGTTTTGTTTGGATTGTAGGATGTGATCACCTCCAAAAGCTTTTAGACGGAGAGTCGTTTTCTCTGGTGGTATTTCTAAAACATGTCTGGCTCTAACATTGTGTTGTCAGAGGCAGGACTCAGGAGCTGGAGGAGCAGCAGCCCGATGTGGAGCAGGAGCTCAGGAGGCTACTGGACAAACCCGGTAAGCTCTCACAAGACCAGACCCACAGAACAGCACGGATAGGACACTAAGACCTGTTTGTGTGTTCGCAGAGCCCTTAAAAACAGCTTACGATCGCAGGAAAGAGAAAGAGCTTATGGAGAAACTGGTGGGGATTGTCAACGACAGAAACGCTATAGTGGAGGGTCTGGATGAGGACAGACTCAGGTGAGAGGACTACTACTTTACACTGTCATCAAACATGAGCCAGCTAAAAAATCGATTCACATATTCACACCGTTTCCAGTGGATTGTGATGTTAATTGAATTGCAATACATGTTTTGAACAACAGAGGCCGCTCTGTTTACTGCAAACTCACTTTCAACCAGCTGTTGCTAGCATGGCGAGTGCAGATGTTGATATTGAGGAAGTCTCATCCTCAAATCATAGGTATATGGCAGCCTACAGTTGTGCTCATAGGTTTACCCCGGCAGACATTTGTGATTGTTTGGACATTTTTAAGAGAATATAAATGATAACACAAAAACTTTTTTCACTCATAGTTTGAGTAGCTTGGATGTTTATTGTCAATAAAAAAGATATCCAAGGACTTGAGAATGTCAGCAGTGTTCAAACTCTAACTAAGAAGTGGAAAACGAGGGATTCTGTTGAAACCAAACCAAGGTCAGGTAGACCAACAAATATTTCAGCCTCAAGTTAAAATGTTGAATAGAAAAACCCACAAATAACTTCAACTGAAATACAGGACTGTCAGAAAACAGGTGGTGTGAATGTTTAAAGATGCACAATAAGGAGGCACTTGAAGAAAAATGGACTGCATGGTCGAGTCGCCAGAAGAAAAACATTTCTACACAAATCACAAAGCATCCCACTTGCATTACTCCAAACAGCTCAGAGACAAGCCTCAAAACGTCTGGAACAAAGTCATTTGGAGTGATGAGACCAAAATTTATTTTCTTTTTGGCCACAACCATAAACGTTAAATTTGGAGAGGAGTCAACATGGCCTATGATGAAAGGTCCACCAGTCCTACTGTGAAACATGGAGGTGGATCACTGATGTTTGGGATGAGTGAGCTACAAAGACTCAGTCTCCTGACCTCAGTATCATTGAGTCACTCTGAGGAGATCTAAAAGCGTGCAGTTCATACAAGACAGCCCAAGAATTTACAGGAACTGGGCGCTTTTTGCCAAAAAGAATGGGCAGCTTTACCATCTGAGAAAATAAAGAGCCTCATCCACAACTACCACAAAAGACTTCAAGTTGTCATTGATTGGTAAAAGTGGCAATACACAGTATTAAGAACTGGGGCATGTAAACTTTTGATCAGGGTAGTTTGATTTAAAAAGAGTAAAACAACTGTTTGACAATAAATGGCTTCACCCAAACACTAAATCTGAGTGAAAGAAAAGTTTATCATTTATACTCGCTGAATAATGGCCCAAATAAATCACTGCCAGGGTAAACTAATGAGCTCAACTGTAAATAAATTCACTTTAGCAAAGGGATGCACACTGTCTGTGTCTCTCTGCTTCTGCACAGAATCGCGCCGACTCGGCTCCGTGCGGACTTAACGGCGGGGCTTAATGAGCGCGCAACAAAAACAAGTCTGTTTGTGAGGCTGAGCAGAACTCTCAAAAGCGAACAAAAGTCATGTTCGTCCTGTCACTGGTGGAGAACAGAGAGAATGTGAGGAGTAATCTGTGTTAGCAAAGAAGCTCAACAAAAAGCTGTCGTCCTGAGTCTGAACCTTCTCTGAGCCATAAGTTATTATTTCATAAATAGTCAGACCTGTCTTAAACTAAGTGTTCATCTGTTCAAGGCCCTTGTCAGAGAGATGTAATAATGTTCTGGATCATGTGCTGCCTTCTGTGTCTCTGCTGCAGACACTGAGAGTCGGTACTTCTGGTCCTCACATGAATTATTACTGTTAATACATTCTTGTTATTATTAATAAATAATAGATGAAAATGTTGTTAAAGTAACAGTTAAACGAATGAGAGTAATTTTGTTTAAGGGAGACACATGAGAACAGTGTTTATTATTGGTTTTGAGCTAAAGAAGACAGTGGCCAGTTAGTTGCAGGGCTAACATTTAGAGACAGACAGTGATAGACCATTCACTCTCACATTCATTCATTTTGAATTTTAATTTTAAATTCCAGATAAAAGGATAGATACACAGTTCACTGACCAATCGGCAATAAGAAACAAACTGCTGTAAAGCGTGGCTTTTATATTTTAAATGCACAGCATAAACCTTTTGTCTGTAAGCTTTGTCAAAAGATCCTCAGTATATGAGTTGAAGGTTTATAGAATTGTGTTTGTAATGAAGGACATTTAAACAGTAGACTCCACACTTCTGTTGGCTGTAGGTCCTTACTTGTTATGTTTTTTGTTCATCTTTATTTTGGCAAATGTGCAAACTCACAGCTCCACAGAGAAAGGCATGAGTAGACAACTCAACTTTATGTTTTAATAAAAAAGAAATTTGTTCAAATGACCTAATCTTCCACAGTCGGATTGATTGTAGCGTCTGGAACAGTCTGGAAGAAGGTGTTCTTGTGTTGTCCTGTCCACTGGCTGCTCTCTGTTGTTCAAAAGCCCAATGCAGGGGATGGTCCATGTTGTTCAGACTACACTGATGTGATGGAGAGGGCATCAGGATGCTGGGTCTGTTTCTCCTTCCTCCTCTGGAACCAGACTGACACCATAGACACTCTTTCCTCGTAGACTGAGAATTCTTTTTGTGTGAATGATCCGGGATGTAGTATCCATAAAAAAAGTTACAAAATAAAATATATCCCTAACAAATACAACAAAAATGATTCCACTGTCTCACAGTACGAGACTCTGGTTTGAATAAGGTTATGTATTCATTTATTTTAGATTCCTCCTCCAGGGGTGCGTCTGTGTATTTGTTCATTTGCCTTTTCTGCTTTCTTAGGGAAGACGAGGAGGACGAGGTGCTGAACAAGATGATGATGAATTTCAGTGAGTGCTGCACTCTGCTCATTTGTTTAAACCACCTCTGTCACTGCAATCCAACTGGATGTGTCCAACTGAAGCAAAGAGAATTCTCACTGTGCTCTCTGTATTTTTAATTGTGCCACTGGGCAATAGTTTGTAGCTGATTTAATGAGCGTTAATGGAAAATGTGCCAAACAAAGTGCTAGAGCCCTTATGGTCAGCTGCGCTTTTTAAATAAATGGATAATGCAGGAGTTTCACTGTGACCCTGTGATTAGGCCAGATTCATTTGCAATTCATGAGCAGGAAAGAGCGTCTAAAGCGGAAAGGATTTACTGAACTCCAGGAAAAGGCCGACACAAAGCCAACTCCTACATGTTTCTACAAAGTGTCCCGGGTCACTCCCTCTGTGGCTGTATGAGACATTTAGATGCAGTAAATAATCCATTTTTGTTTATATTGTTAAGATCATTTACTTCACTGTTGTCACTTGGTCAGGCTCTACTTTGGTCTTCACTTGATCTTTCTTTAGGATCAGACCAACTTTGATCACAGTTTATTTCGAGGAATGAAGCTTAGTTAGGTCCCTACAGCCTTACATTTGTCGTTATTATTTGAACTTCATCTCATGACTTACACTCACAATGATTACTCTGTCTCTGTCTCTCTCTCTCTCTGTCCAGACCTGAAGAGAGAAAAGACCAAGAAGAAGTCCCCCATGTCCAGACTGTTCAACTGGGGGGCCAAGAAAGAGGCATGACCCTCTACACACTCCAGACTACTCAGTGTTAAAGTCTCATGAGGCCTGGGACTGTCAGCAGAACTCCACAGCTCTCGCACACCTCTTCCTCAGAATTCTGTAATAGGTTCTGAGCACCACTTCTTAATTTTAAAATGCTTTTATTGTCTGGTCTTTACACTTGCAGGTCACTTGTTCTTTCAGTTCAAAGCATTGATAGTGCAAGGCCTTGTCTGCTTGGTGCTCACAATGGTATTTTTTAACTTGTGTGTCTGAAGCAGACTTTTAGAACTTTGAGCATTGGCAAAAATAAATCCAAAGAGCAGAGTAAATCCTGGTGTGTACAGCTGTATACTGCTACCAAGTACAATACAGTAGGCTTTTGTGGACCCCATCTGACAAAAGAGACTTTCCAGTACTGACCCGATCTGACCCTACCGCTCCAACTGGACTACTCTGATGTGACCTTTGGGACAAATTCAGAAGAATAATGTCGGCGTATTTTTCCAGGTCACTCGACATGTGAGAGGAATAAATATAATCTTGTTATTGGCACACATTTTGCTTCTGCTCATTTTGTTAATTTAATTCTAATTTAATGTATTTCTGTTCATTTGGTAGTGGGTCCAATGAGTGTTCTGATTTGTGAACACAGCATTAATCTATTGAGTTAAACCTGAGGTTCACAGTGGGCCAGTTTTCCAGTCATACAAAGATGAACGTAATATGGGTAAACTGTGCTGTAAGTCAGTAATATTCACTTTTTGTGCTGCTTTTATTTCATAATTAGTGTTTTTATGGTGACAGTTTTTTCTGTATAAAACGTACTGCATAAAAACATTTGTATCTTTGATGAATGGGTGACAGGACATATGTTCTGACAGTTCAGTCCCGCTTCGTTTGTGGAGGCAGGCTTTGTATCGTGAGTGAGAAACAAAGGACTGTAGATGTAGATGAGGGCTTGTTTATTCAGTCACCTTAACTTCTCACTAAGTTAGGTTCAGCCGAGGCACTTTGTACCCCTAAACACTGAACCATGTGTGTTTATTTGAGACAATGTCTAGTCCATATTGGATCTGAATTCAAAAATGTTTTAATCAACTGTAATATGTTTTTATGGAGCTTAAGAAATCAAACTTTTATGCAGAGGCACTGAAGCTACTTTACTTTTAATATGATATGCTCTTTTACATTGTGTCTGTATGAAAATGTGGTTTGACCTTTGCCCTTGATCCTGTCTGTTTGTTAAAATCTTGCAGTAAAACTACAGTGACTGGTGCTGAGTTTATTTCTTCTGTTGTTGAAACTAAAGATATGTTATGTTTAGTGTGGCCACATTCTAGTATATTATGGACATTATTCATAAACCAAGTCACTTAACAGCAGGTTATGTTGTGTTGTGGAACTTAGAGGGGGTGTTTGAATATAAGGCCGAACACTCAGGCAGAGGAGGACTTCTTGGCTCTAACGTTTACATAAATGTCACTCAGTAGGACGTGGGATGTGACAGAAACCTGAAGTTGTTACTTTATTTATTGTATATGTTATCACGAGATAGAATAGATGCACTTTTACTTGTATTTACCCAGAAAAGGTTAAAGCAAACGCATCTGGACTCAGTTTTTAAGGTGAAGACGTTTTGTCCATTTTGACTCCATTGGTAGGCCACTCACAACACCATATCATCAACTCACAGAACTTTACTAAAAAAATCAAACATCTACAACCAGACAGTGTGTCCTTTGATGTCACATCACTTTTTACTTGTATACCCACCAATGAAGCACTCGTGGTGGTAAGGAAGAGACTACTACAGGACACATCTTTACAGGACCAACCTCACCCCGGACGTATTTGCAGTTTACTGGAGATATGTTTGAACACTACTTATTTCCAGTTCAGAGGTAACTTCTACAGACAAAAACATGGCTGTGCCATGGGATCACCTGTCTCCCAGACTGTGGCTAACCTATACATGGAGGAAGTGGAGAACAGAGCTCTGGTCTCTTTCCCAGGTGCAGTGCCCAGTCACTGGTTCAGATATGTTGATGACACGTGGGTCAGAATCAGAACCCAGGAAGTAGAAGCCTTTACAGAACACATCAACGTAGTGGACAAGAACATCAAGTTCACCTGTGAAGATGCCATAGACAACCGCCTGGCCTTCTTAGACTGTGCAGTGGTTATTTGTGAGGACAGCACAGAGCACAAGAGGTGCCCACAACCTCAGAAGGTAAATGGAAAAAAGAACAACACATCCGTAAAGCCCTGAGAGACTGTGGATACCCCAAATGGACTTTCAACAAAACCAAGAGGACACAGAAACCAAACAGACAGGAACCAGAGACAAAAGGGTCCACTTTAAACCAGGGAACACGCTGCGTCAAAAACTGGTCAATCCTAAAGACAAGATCCTCACAAACAGAGTAATGTAGTTTATACAGTTCAGTGACGAGTGCAGTGACAGTTATGTCGGTGAAACAAAACAACAGCTTCACAAGAGGATGTATCAGCACAGAAGAGCCAATCCTGGAGGACCTGAGTCTGCAGTCCACCTCCACCTCAAAGAGAGAGGACAGTCCTTTGAGGACAGCAATGTCCCAATTCTGGCCAGAGAGGTTTGAGAGAGGGGTGAAGGAAGCCATTTTTGTGAAAATGGAAAAGCCCTCTGAACAGAAGAGGTGGCCTCAGATTCATGTTACCTGGTATTTATAACAGTGTGTTAAAACCTAAAACAAAACAGTTTCAGAACAACTCTAGAACAACTCTAGAACAACAACAACACCTGAATGGAGCAGTGACACTAACGACTCTCACATCAGGAGTCACACTGTCCTTTCAGAGCCAACGACTAGAGACCAGAACAGCCTGGTCCATTAGGTTTGGTTTCATGTAAAACTCCTACCCGCTCAGCGCTCTTACAGTTGATCTCAGAATTCATCAATTCTTTTGTAATTAGAGACAAAATGTCTTCACCTTGAAAACTGAGTCCAGATGCTTTTGCTTTAACCTTTTCTTCAAGAAGACCTGGATGAATTTAATTCTAGACAATATTTTCTTTCAGACATTCGAATGACTCTTTATGCTGCACTGACAATGTGTGGTCAGCAGGGGGCACCACAAGCCTGCTCATGTCTCCTGATGATAAACTGACCAGGATTATTACCACACATTACTGTATAGCTGCCCATTTTAGTCCACAGAAAGCATTCCTGTCTATTTAAAATATTTGTATACTACATACTAGTGGTTCTCAAACAAAAGTGGGTTGCAGGAGATTTTCTTTGGATTGCCAAAAGAAACTCAGTAATCAAAAAATGTGAAATGTGAAAGTGACAGTCAGACCCTCTGAGGCTGCTGTAGTTTGTCAGTGGAACCACTTTCTGCCTATAATATGTGTGGACCTAAATTAATATAACATTAAAAGTATTTATGTTTGGTCCTGTCAGATTAGACATCGCTCTACGTCTGACAGAGGCTTGGAACATGTTTGTGTTCATCCTGGTGTTTTGGACGAAAAAAAGTGTTGTTTTTGTACAGTCAGCAGTCAGATTACTCCAGGTGAACAAACATAAAATATACGACAGCCAATGGAAAAATACTGCCCTAAATGTCAAAAGAGTCCTTGAAATGTCCTGGAAAGTGTTGTTTAAAGCCTGTCTATCTTTGCTGTAGAAGTGTGTCTTTGTAGAAACTCTGCTGGAAAAATCATCACCGACCCTGAGCGGTCCTGAAGCCAGTCCTGTCGCTGTGGAAACCCCTCGCAGGTGGTCTCTGGACAACTGCGGACCTCACACTTCTCTTAAAATTAACAATACATCTAGTAGATAACAAAAACAAAATGTAACTGTATGTGTTTATATGTTTATTTGTGAAAACAAAAACACATTTAAATGCTACGGCAGGGGTCTGGGGGGCTCACCTACAGTCACACCTTTACCTGGAGAAGCCTGACTGGGGCTTGAGAGGCAGCTCTTCTTTACTCTGTATGCCTCTTACTCTTTTATTTGATAGTTATTTTTTTATTGGACAGACCCACCCCTACACCTCTTATTCTCTCTTTTACACAGTAACTTGAGCGGCAGTCGTCAATGTAACATATGGCTTCATTCACACTGATGGAAATACAATGTAGATTTTGTCAAAATCAAGTTTCAGTGAGAACAGGTTTGGTATAAGATGTACTGCTTCTGGTTAATAGCTGAGATAACAGGTCTGAATGATGAAGTAAGCTATACATAATACAGTAAACTATGCACTTATCAATTGTGGTATTTCTTGAATTTCAAATTTCTAACCATGTACATCATGTAATCTCAAGGCCCAGAGGTCAAATCCAGCTCTTTGCACTTTTGACCTCTGGGCCAGCCAGGCTGCTTTCTCACTGTATACAGAGTTTGGGATTGTTCGAGTGTGTTTGGAGGTCGGAGAGAGTACGTGGGCGCAAAATGGCGTCTCCACCAGTGTGTGACTGTGGAATGAATGAATAATGGACTCTGTAAAGTGCTGTGAGAGCCTTGAAAACAATGTGCAAACTGAACTGTACTACACTATTGGGTGGACACCAATCTTTAATGGCCTTGAGCAGGCGCTATAGCTGAACTGTTGGTTTATTCACACTGGCTTTATGTGCCCTTCATTTGACCGCACTAACAGTTCTGACTCGTTACCTGATGAGCTGAGCCCTGGGACCCGTCTCCTCCCTGCCTGAGTGCAGTCAGCTCTGAGGCTGGGATCGGCTTGTTGTATGTTTTTTGTCCCATGACAGTGAGGCTTGGGAGAACACAGTGGGACTTCTTAATGACGTGAGGCACTGCTCTCTCCTGGGACTGGGCTGTGGACAACAACATTCAGCGTCTCCATAGAGTTGTGTCAAATGAAACTCATTCATCTGGGCCAACTTTATCATCTTCTGTTAGTCCTGACTTATTTTACACAGATCAGTTTCAGAATGGGGGAGCATGTTAATATAAGAGTAAAAATATATTCTGTGCAGTTTGAGGTCAGGACAGAGACCTACTGGGCATGATGACTTATGTCAATCCTTAGAAAGAGATTAGAGTATAAGCCTTTTTAAAATGATCATTTGTGGGTAAGGTAGAAGAAGTCCTTATCTCCTGTACCTGCTTGTCGCCATGTGTTGCTGTCCAGCATTCGGGTCTGACGGAACACGTCCAGTCCCCTACTCCTGTGTTTGCTACCCGTTGTATCATTAAAGATTACTTAGCCTAACAGTCTGTACCTGGTGTCATGCATTTGGGTCCTGAGACCGCCGTTACAGTAAGCTCACAACGACATCAAGTCACAACACAATGGAAATGCTCCTGACCACTAGGGGCTGTGTTGATATTGAAAAACCTATATTTCCTCAGGATGCCACAGACATCCAGTCTGTGCACAACTGGATGTTTCTGCAGCAGACCAACTGCTGCAGCGAGCATTTCCGTTGTGTTGTGGCTTAAGGTTGTTGTTTTAGAAAACATATATTTGGTTTTTTTAATGTTGTTGTGTTGTTGTCCACTACTGGGCCACCGTATGAATGAGTCAAAAACTAGAGACATGTTTATTGACTTTCAGAAGTCACCACCTGGCTCCAGAAATTAACACAACTGTGCTTTGAGCCCTGGCTGGATGGTTCATAAAAAAGCCCAATGATGTGATTGTACTTCCTGAGGAAGATGAGTACTTTTAATGTTTTCACTAAAATGAGGATCTTGTGCTAGGCAGGTTTCTGAGGAAGACCAGTGCCATACTCCAGTCACAAGACCATCCATTCAGAGGGGAGTTTGAGTGGCACTACAGGACTCCTAGTTGTAGGGAAAAAAAATAAAACTGCATATGTTTTTAGAATGTTCTACCAACAGCTGTGAAGCATTCAAACAACACTTATGCAAACACTCTGTATGAGCACACTGTATTTATGCTTTCTTATTTGTTTAACTTTTTTGTTGCTCCAATTATGTTCTAAACCGAAGTGTGCTGTCCTGGAGTAAACTATATATATATAAATATTTAAGGGCACACATGACACATATCTATCATCCGAACCACTTTGCACCAGTCTGTGGTGTTTTATTTCATCCTTTAGTTTGGGGAAAACTGGCATGTGCAGTAAAATACACAGAGGTTTCAGAAATTATACGTTTTTTTATACATTTTTCCTTTACCTCAAAACATGTCATGCGCCAAATCTAACAGACACACTGCTTTACTTACCCACCAATTCAAAGAGCAGCACTTATTTAGTCAAAATGAGGTTATTACTGGAACAATTTACTTTGAAATGTAGTTTGTCTTGACCGTCTCCACTGATTTATTTTTAATCAAACAAATCCTACTCCAAATCCTGTCAGCGTGGTACATGTTTAAGATTTAGTTGATGCACTGTTTTTATAAGCCCCTGCATTTTGGCTTTGGACTGCATTCGTCATCTAACATCTATCTTCTTCTGTAGTGCTTCTCTTTTTCTGCTGTGGCTTTAAGCTTTTGATTTCTGTTTCTTTTTACGTTTCTGAGCGCTGACGTGAGGAGATGAATGACTCTTCACCTCCTTACACCGCATTAGGCTGTGGAAGTCCATTCCCACGTATTGCCTTACAAATCCACTCATGACACACCGCTCAAATTCAATATCACAAACCTCCAGCCTTTTAGTTTGGCCTCTCAAGCAGCGTGTAAAAGCTTCATCACGGGCTGTGCTGATGAAATTAGTCTCTATTATCTACCTCTTCCCCTGCTTCTCTCCACTCACTCTTACTTGAAGGAGTGTGTTGATTTAATTTGCAGCAGGACTCATGAGCCACTTAGTGCAATCTCTGGGTGTGCGAGGATTGATTGATTAGGCTTTATCTTGTTACAGGGCTGTGTGCTGGTATCATAGGCCTGTTTGTTCTTCACTCGTCCACTCCTCTCTGGATCTCTTTACTTGATCTGATTTGATGCCTATGTCTTCGGTGTTGGCCTGCAGCTAGCCCGTCTACAGCTTCTCCGGCGTGGAACTCAGACACTGATAAGGACGGATTGCCATTGCGATATCCGAATTAGGACATTACACGCTTTAGCCGTCGCTGATTAGCTGATATTGTTTCTCGGAATTTGTTCAAATTGCCAGGACCTAACAAGTAAAGACTCTAGAATTAAATATAACTATGCTGTATTTTTTTCTCAAGAAATGTAAGACATTTAGTAAAAAGAACGTGGTCGCAGAACTCAGAAACAGATCATGAAGTTTAATATAAGACCATGCCACTTACTTTGGGGTCCACGCAAGGAACAGTTTAATCACCTAAACAGCTTATTGTAACAGGAATCATCGATAAAAAAATAAAAAAAAGATCTTAAGACATCATCTAGACTTTTATTAAGGATTTTAAAAGATGAGAATGATCAGTCTTGAATGGAAGATTCTGGAAGGCACTACTGTCAATAAAGAAGTAGGGGCAGATAAAAACGTTGGGGGAGAGTGGTTAAAGGTTCTGTTGTAAATGAAACCATCTGCATCAACCTGCATAAGTAAATTAAATGTCTAAATGTGTGTAAATGTCCCCCATATTTGCACTTGTGTTGTACTTGTTGCAAACAGAGTTCCTGTTTTATGCCAGTTACGCTTCACCTAGATAATGCTGTTTGAAGAGGAGGTACTAGATCTGTTATCACACAGTGTGTTGTGTGTGTCCTCCTGAGTATTCAGTCCTGAAAGCAGAAAACACTGTAAACCATTGAAAAGATCTAGCAGTACATTGAGGCAGCTGGGGCCCAACTATATTATGTTACAAAACATTATAATGTCTTTAATCGTGGGATGTAGCAGCAGAATTGCCTCATTGAAGGTTTTGGAATCAATTCCCTGGCTGACTGTGGCTTTCTGTGTGGAGTCTGAATGCCATCCCCGTGTCCCTCTACTTTTCATGAACGAATGTGTCTCTCTGTCCAACCATTCCTTCAGACGGCAGCCCACCCAGAGCCAGAGTCTGCCCCAGGTTTCTGTTAAAAAGCAGGGTTTCCTTGCCACTGTCACCAAGTGCATGCTCATTGAGGATTGTTGGGTTTTTCTCTAAACTACACTTAAAAGGAAGCTCTAGACCTGATCTAGTTGTAATGTGTCCTGATTTAGCCTTATGTAAATACACGGGATTGAATGGTTGTCTGTTAGTGTATGACAAAACTGTTGGCTTCAGCCCCTGAGACCTGTAACAGGACAATTATTAGGTCAAACTTACTCATTTTTTGAAAAGCTTCAAAACACAAACCCAGTTATTCGTCCTAAAAAGCGTTAGATGTGAAATAAGTTACTTACAATAATTAGAGAATGAACCAGTAGTCACTCAGATCTTACCTCAGCTCCACCATTTGACTGAATGTATGTATGTGTATGTTTGCTAAGGATAGGCACGCATTTGATCTTTTTTGTATTTTTGTCAGATGTATAGTATTTAGTTAATGTGTAAATGCCATGTCATGTTTTCTATATTTTATGTTTTTGTATTTAATAATTGTAATTCATGAAGTGGACCCCAGGATGACTGACAACTGCTACTAATGGGGATTCAAATAAATAAACAAATCAACAGAAAAATAAAGACATAAAACTAAGATATTATATTATAATGGTGATTGGTCTTGTGTATAAACTGAATTTGAATATCTTTGGTCTGATGCACTTTATTTTGTCTCTTCTGTCCTCACCCCATCCCTGGGTCATTCACTGAGCCCCTGCACCGCTCCACTCTGGTCTGATTGTACCCCGTCACTGACACACACACACACACACACACACACACACACACACACACACACACACACACACACACAGCCACAGCGGCAGATTCTTCTAATGACGTCCTCAGAGTATAATTAGTCTGGCCAATTAACAGCAGTAATGATGCTTGCATTCATTATGTCATGTTACACTGTGCTGACAAAGTGTCAACTCAGCTTTGCTCACCTGCCGGGCCTGTATGCACGTGAACATGTGTGAGCTGTGGATGTTTAAGTCAAAATAATAAATTACGTATGAGCATGACACAAACATATTTCAGTGGATGTTATTGTAATGTTCACTGCATTATTAAGTCACAAATATTGATTTTGTGTTATTAAACGCTGTATATTTCTGTGAGTCAGAGGTTTGTGGAGGTACTGATGTGTCTCTCCTGTCTGATCTGAATTATACTGACCAATGAGAAGCAGGGGTGGGGCCAAGGCAGGCTCCAGCAGGATTCATCTTAATTAGGATCTCAGTTCTCTGGAGGTAAAGTGCTCTACAGGGAGAACACAGGCAATAACAGAGGAGCCAAGACCACTCTGCAGCTCTCAGTCCTGATGTCACACACCATCCAATCGTTCTGAAAAAACACTTTCATTCTCAGTTTATTTTTTTCCATCACGTCAATATATCACAACAGAAGCTCCTGGTACATTGTGTTTTAATAGGCCTCCCACACATCATATACTGTCTTCCAAGATATGGGCATAGCAAAAATAAAACATGTTATACCAAGGGTGGCAAACATATGGCCTGTGGCCCAAAACCGACCCAACAGAGGGTATAATCCGGCCGATGGGAATTTGGAAAGTGTGAAAATGACATAGAAGACATTAACTGTTAAAGGGGCACCGAATAACTTTCAGAAAAACCTAACAGTTACTGACACCAGTGGCCGTTAGGAGAACTGCAGTCAGTGTTCTGCTCGCTCTCACTGACGTGCGCTTGTACGTGCACGACTGGGTAAGCGGAACAACAGACAGAACCAGCTACAGCTGTTCACAGGACTTCAACATTTACAGTAAAGGTAAGAAAGGTTACACTTCTGCAGGTTTATTGTTTGACAGACTTTTTTGAGAGAAAACTATATTTGACTCTTGAGTGCTGACACAGCAGTAAAGAGAACTCCTGAGACATGGGAGAGAAGAGGGCGACTAATGTTTGACAATGGTATCGCTAACTTTGTATGAGTATGGGTGTCATTTTGACAGTAATAACATTAATTTCATTACTTATTTATGACATATATTACACAGACACACAGTGTTTGAAAGGTAACAAACATGTCTACAGCAGTGTAGATATGAGCACCTAGGAATTCTGTTTTAAAGCTGATAAATAACAGACTTGACCTAAACATAATGGTTCCTGTGAAAGTGACTGACACACCTGTCCTCTGTGGAGTTGTGTCTGAGCCAGTTCTGCTGTAGGTGCGAGCACAACTCCAGTGAGAAGAACAAGGGCCCGAGGGTCATCTGTCCTCTTGGGAGTCCCCCTGGAGACTTCTGACAATTCCCCATAATTCTGCTCTGCAGCCGAAGAATAAAAACTAGTCTTTGGTCACCTTTACTGTGTGGACACCCTAGTGCTGTAATAATAACTAAACATTATTATTAGTATTTATATGTTCTTGTTTTATTGTGTTGGTAATGTTGAATTAATATTCCTTAGTCAGCTGTGGCATATACTAACAAGACAAACTTTAGTGAGTAAAATATTTTTTATACGCTCAAGAGAAGACACTTGTCCACATCCTTCAGACACATCTGTGGAGTCCAGTCTGTGACAGGGCCTCGTGCTGCAGAACCTGATGGTATGACCTCTTTGTCAATCTTTCAACATCCAGAGGTGAAAATTAGCATAAAGTGCATATAAAGAGACAACCAATGCCAGAAATATGACAAAGTTAGCATTAAATGGTCTGTGATAACAATTACATCCTATTACATCCTGGCTACATTTATAAAGTTGTCATGGCTTACGTTATCTCTGGTGAAGGTTATTTAACAGAAAAGAGTCCCTGGCAAAATGTGTAACCCTAAAATGCCTATGTTGCCTATGTTCACTCCTCCCCCGACGTCGGGAAGTTTTGTTTTTTCGAGTTGGTGTCTGGGCTGTGCTAGAGACCAGTCGATTTTTTGTTGCTTGCATAGTCTATCTCTATACATACGCTCGCTGTCATGGTGGCTTTACTAGGAAGTCAGAGCTGTACACAGGAGTGCACTACGTCACATCCAGGTTGAATTCCCTACAGGCCTACAGGCTCATAGAGACAACAGTTTTTAACAATGAAGGCAGGAGACAGAGTGTAGAGTTTTCCAAGAAAAATGGGCCACTTTCCATTTATTCAATGAAAACCTGTGTGGTTGTAATGCACACAGCAACTTTCAGTCTCAAGGAATATAATATTCAGCTCCTCTATGACACTGTGAGAAAGATACAACACCTGCAGGACATATTTACAGCCCAATACAAAAGATGGCTCCGGTCTCTAGAGCTAACTTTTACTACATGACAACTCTGGGGAGGGTGCTGGTAAGAACCCTGTGGTAAGAACAATACCGGTGAATAGGGATTGATGGGCGGAATTGTCCATATTTATACAGTCATTGCTAGCAATATAGGATTAGCATCAAAACCATAATGTGAGGGTGAGTTTGTGAAAACATACATGCTAAAGGCTTTATGTAGCATTTGTCTTGCTCTCTTGATCGGCAATTGAGCAGACACCTCATCAGCAGTGAACAAAACTCCCCTTTAATTTGAGTCACACATGCTCACAGCTTTGCATATGCAACATTCATAAGCAGTGTTCATGGCAGCATTGATATTCAGCGTGACCTGTAGAATCTGTTCTCAGCACCAGAGCCGGCTGGTGGGACCAAGGGGTGGATGATTTGCTGGAGTCCTGCTGGGTTAAGTAATCACACTCTAGAGTTTAATCACTAATGAGAAGCTGATGATACTTTTTAATTAACACTGTGCTAATTGAAGAGAGCTGGTAAATCACTGCTTTCTGTCCTGTCTGCTGCTGGAGTCAGTAAAGCAAAGGACTGTGGGCAACGACCTGCAGTTATATGGATGCACATTTTTTATCAAGTCTGTGTCTTTTCCAGGACATTGTAAATAAATAACTAACAGTGATGATAAAAAGTGGCAGGCTATAAAAGTAAAAAACAATCCTCACGAGAAAACTAAAACTTTACTGTCTTACTTAAAAATCTATAATAACAATGAAGCTTTAGTTATAGACTACTGTCCTGCCAACCATAACCACAAATAGTTTTCAACTCTAATAAGTAACTGATGGCTGTTTTGACATCTCCCACCTGCAGGTGTATACTGACCGTCGTGTGCCACTGTAGGTAGTCTGGACTTGAAGAGCTGAAAGGTCCTGATTCAAAGACTAACTGTGACCCAGTAACACTATGTGCAGAAGAAGCACATAAAGATGAATTAAATATAAGAATATATTATAAAATAAACAATTAACAACAAATTAAGATTAACAACATGTATAGAGATGTATTAGAGCAGGTGCCCAAACGTTTTCCCTCCGAGGGCCAAAATAAAAGTTAGTGCACCCAAGGCAAAACATTTTTTGCATGTAATGTAAAAAAAAATACTAATCCTCTCAGGTTTGTTTAAAATACTTCTACTCTTATTGCCATTGCCGCTCCATATTGTTCTGACGAGGTGGCACCTAAATGGATTAAATCACGCTGTTTGACCTGAACCTAAACTGTTTGACCCAAGTCTGTCAAATACCTATCAAAATAGGACTAGTTCTGGACTTACAAAATGGTCAAACCTACCTAAATTGTCTTAAAGTTACCTAGGTTTTATTTTTCAGACCTTTGAATCTTCGAAGTTGAGCGAGTGTCATGGACCTATTGTCCGGAACAAACAAGAGGACTCCCAGTGCAGAACCAAACAATGGCAGATGTATCACCCGGTTTTAAGCAAAGATTAGTAATCCACAAGACGAGGTCAAAAACAAGGCTCAGGTAAATCCACAACACTAGACAAGAAAAACACTAGCAATACAATACATTAGGATTTTAATATACTGTAACACAAGGAACCCGGCAAACTCACGACAGGGGTGAAGACAAACTGGCCCTGAACAGGGGAAAACGCACAGGTTATAAAGGAAACACAACAAGTAACAGATGGAACACATTAGGGGCGGAGCAGGTATTCACAAAGACACCAGGGCAGGAAGTCAGTCTGACAGACAGGGGTATGACACTTCACAATAAGAAACAGGAAATCAGATACACTACTAAAAACAGACTGACTACAAAGAACACAGAGGCTGGCCCATAATAATAATAATAATAATACATTTTATTTATAATGCGCCTTTCTGGACACTCAAGGTTGCCTTACAACATTAGTAAAAAAAAAAAACAATTAAAATGACAGTACCCCCCCCTTAAATGCCGACACCGGCGCCCTATTATCCTCTGGGTGGGGACGGTGGAAGTCCAGAATGATGTCCGGGGCCAGAAGGAGCAGGGTCTGGCAACAAAAATGGGTTCCCTGCATATGATCCGGGGCGGTGGCAGGGGTCTGGAGGCAGGGAACATCGAACGATGGGGCACTGGCAAGGGACACAGGAAAAGGTTGCTCGGGAACAGTTGGTGCCGGAGCGCCAGCACTCGGGAACAGGTGGTGCCGGCACTCGGACGCCAGCACTCTGGGACGCCGGTACTCTGGGACGCCTGTACTCTGGGACGCCGGCACTCTGGGACGCTGGCACTCTGGGACGCAAGTATGCCGATTTTGGTACCAGGTGAGCAGGACCAGATAGCACGTGAAAGGACTGGAGATTACAGGCGGGGTCACTCAGGCAGGCGGGGTCATTCGGGAACAGGTGGGGTCACTCAGGTACTCGAGAACTTAGGAGACTCAGGATACTCGAGGACTGAGGAGACTCGAGGACTCAGGAGACTCGAGGACTCAGGATACTCAAGGACTCAGGAGGAGGTTAGCAGGAACAGGCTGCTTCCTTCAGCTCAAGTCGGGGGCAACTGGCCTGCTCATCCAGTTGTTGAAGCCATTGTCCCTGGGCCTGAGGAGCAGCACAAAATGGGTCTGCGGAGTCCCTGTTATGTTCAGTTTGTATTGTCATGGACCTATTGTCCGGAACAGGACTCCCAATGCGGAACCCAACAATGGCAGATGTATCACCAGGCTTTATTTTCAGGCAAAGGTACAGAATAGTAATCCATAAGACGATTAGTAGGCTGTGTCTGTATCTACCCATTGGCCCCTCTTCAATGGAACAGGCCAATACCTGTGGCTATTAAAGAAGTAGTTTATACCTTTTTCAAAATCAAGGAGAGAGAGGGCAGAGGCAGGGAAATTGTGAATGATCTCAACTCCTGCTCCCTCCACCTCCCTCTTGGAGTCACTCCAAGTCACGCCCCCTTACCTGTGTGCGTATGTAAGAGAGAAGCATCTGGGATGTTTACTCCTGTATCATTGTTACTTCTCAGCTAATTCAGCTAACTGAGCTAAGATTGTCTTTTAAAAACTTCATACCCGTTAACATTTGTTTTTATCAGTTTTAAGTGTGAACAGTAAAGCTTTTATGGTTTATTTGTGACAAAATCACTCATTACAAGTAGTGATGGGAAGTTCGGATCATTTTACTGACTCAGTTCTTTAAGTCTCGTTCAGCAAAATGAACGAATCTTTTTTCAAGTCATTTCGTTCATTTCGTTCATTTCAGCAGAATCTAATTAAAATGTTACATATTACAATTTTTAATACATTTAGTACTTTTGGAATAAAAACTATAATAACTATAAGCTAATGCATTCATGGCCAAACTTTGAAAAATAAATTATAAATTCATTGCAGCTTACTTCAGGCAGAGAGTTTAACTCAGCTCTTAATCCAAATAGTTTTTTCCTTTGTCACTTCATATTTAGCTTAGCATTAATTCCGTCAACATGTCTGGGCCGTGACAGCCTCATGTAGCTGTAGCTAATACATCCGTCCGTCCGGAAACAGAAAGGAGTCATTCATCTCCCGAGTCGTTCGTTCGTTCGTTCACCAAGTCCTAGGGGTTGGGACTTGGTGAACGAACGAACGAACGACTCGGGAGATAAACAGTTCCTTTCTGTTTCCGGTAACTGCATACTCTTTCTCTATGGGGCTGGGACTTGGTGAACGAACGACTCGGGAGATGAATGACTCCTTTCTGTTTCCTGTATGAGATGTGGTGCAATGCGCATGCGCGGGTCTACACAAAAATGAACGACTCGCTCTCTGAGATGACTAGTTGTTCCCGAGTCATATTAAAGACTCGTTCAAAAAGAACGAATCGTTCATGAACGACTCATCACTAATTACAAGTTAATAAACAGTGGGACATGCTAATGTCTGCTAGCACTGTATTTCAGCTCATTCTTATCATTTCCTTAGGGATCCTCTTCTGGTGTAAATCTGAACAAGTATAATGATATATTTTGTTTCTAGAATGTTCAGCTTAGGTTTAAGAAAAAAACAACTAAATTCTTGGGTCCCATTATAAGTTTGTAGCGAGCGCTGGAGGGCTATTTCTAAAGATAACTCTTTTATTTACATATCATTGTGTTCACTATGCATGCATACAGCTATATAATCATAATTTACAAAAAAAAAGGACCAACTTTGGCCCCATTTGCAGCTGTCTGCTGCAGGCAGATGTGACACATGTAAGCCTTTTGTAAACATCAGGAAATATGCACAAACTTTACTGAATCCTGTGTCGATGTGAACACTCTAAAGCCCATGTGAGACGATGACAGGGTTCTGCTAAAGTAGGACAAGACGTTTAGTGAAGTTTGGGAGGGGGCCAGAAGCGTACAAGAAGGGGATTAGTGTTTTGTTTATGAGGATTACAGAACAAACCGGTGAAAGGCAACTAAGCCTTCACCACTGTCACAAAGCCATTTACAGCCTGGTTCTTATTTGGAAGGATTACCAAACAATGTTATTGTAATGACAATTGTTCTATCAATAAGACTGTTGAAGCTGTTTGAGTTACATGGTGAGAATAAAGTCACGTCTACTGACTTCTATGTCACATATATTATACTCTTCTAGGTAAAAAGCATTCAAATGACCCTATGTTATCACTTTCAGTAGCACTCTGCTGAACGTCCTGAACAGTGGAGCATTTTCAAAGGTGTCTCTAAACACAATGATTGGTCATTAACGCAACAAAGCAATAGAAGAACAAAACACAAGTTGAGTTGCAGTACCTGAGACAGATCTCGGTCCAAGTCCAGTGAAGGAGGTGTTGAGCACTACTCATTCATCAGTGAAATCAGTAACACTGCATTTAGCTTAGCTAGTAGCATTGCGTAGTTTTAAATTCCCAAAATATACATTCCCATATGGATTTAAGGATTCTTAGACACGTAATTGGTAGAATAATTCCTATTTCGCTGACACATTACCCTCAGCTGGACGGAAATCTCTGATATAAATGATTTATAATTCCATGCCATCGGGATGAGCAGACACTCTCCGGCACTTTTCTGCTGTTAATGCATATTAAAACAATACAGTAGTTTTCAGTTTGCATAAACAGAGGTATTAATCATAAATTAACACACACCAGAGTTGTCATGTAGTTAAAACTTAGCTCTAGAGACCAGAGCCATCTTTTGCACCAGCTGGTGGACGGAGGTATATCGCTGTATGGAGGCTTGGTTCCAAGCATGTCTGGCTTTCTAATCTGCTTTGGGAGGGGTTAAGTTAAACACTGCAGTCAGCTAAAGATGAGAGATAATCCTAGATAAAATAAGAAACAAAAGTAAAAAGTAATATTAAACAGAAATGTTTTTCTAGTAACTTCCTTGTATTTTGTGATAAATGTCATATTCAAACAGAAAACATGATAAATGTCCTTTTTCCCAACAACAAAACTTGTGTTTATTATCAACAGCTGGTTGTGGTTTTAAACAGAGTCAGTTTCTCTGGCTTCATAAATTTAAACATTGTATTTATCATCTTACACTGCATTAAACACAAGCCCAACCTGTGCCACCAAATATTGAGTAACTAAAACATAGGAAACTGCTGCAGCTCTATGAATGTAATGTTCAGAAAGATGGAAAAAATTAGAAACAGTTTGTTTCCTGCAGCAGCTGTTCCGCCAGCCTCTTCCTGATAGGATTTACTCTTTTTATATTAATTATTGACAATGGATCCAAATTTCAAAAAGTCTGCTTCAAATATATTTTATATTTCAGATACGTCTTTTATGGCACTTTGATGAGGTTGTTGTTTCTGTAGCAGACATCTCTCTCAGGACCCAGGAGATTGGAAACATGTGCCTCTAAACGGGGTTACCTGTACCAAACCGTCCCGTGCTGGTCCGACCTGTACTGTACCCACAGTGGAAACAAGGCTTGATAGAAATTTATCGAATCTGGCCTCATTAGAAGAAATTGACTGAGTGCATCTCAAACTGAGTGAAAATGTCAAATCCCGAATATGGTTTGATACTTAAGACTTTTCACCAACATTTTTACCTCTCTCCATCTGCCTTCAGTATTCTTTCCACAGTGACT
>CM044549.2:5649951-5659951 GCA_024416835.2 Perccottus glenii | reverse complement strand
GTCTGTCAAAATAAAAGGTTAAAATAGTGTTTTAAGTAAAACCAAATAATTTTATTTTTTGTCAAACATAACAAATATAATACACTATGATATACATTTCATAAGTAAGCAACATTAACTCATTAATACCTTCAGGGTCAATACTGATGTCATCTAGGCTTTTTCCCTTGAATTCTGCTAGACGGCCCTGTTCCAGAGCTAATAGAACTTTGCTGATTTTAGCAAGTTGAAGGGTGCCTTCAGGAAGTCTGTAGAACTGCCGATGGACTCTCACATCATGGCCAAGAAAATCAGCTAACTGATCTAACTCTGTATTACTGAGGTTTAGAACTTGGGACAAAGTCCCTGTTTGTTTGCGCAGTTTTGTAGAAGTGAGACTTTCTGGGCTTTTTGCACCACAAGCTCTGGCAAAATGCCGAAGACAATCAGACCCACGGAAGCAAGAACATGCAGATGGTCTTGCAAATAAGTATCTGTTCTCCTGAGGAACTCCACACTTTTGCCGCTTGGTTACAAGAAGATCCAGTGATTCCTGCATTGCTGGTGTCAAAAGTACTGGGACCTTCCTCCCCCTCTTTCCCCTTATCTCTATTCTCCTGAAATGTTGACACAGTTTCTTTTCTAGATCTGAGAGTGCTTCACCAATATCTTCCAGTGGATTTGGTTGGGTTGGAAACAAATATGCTGAAAGGGGCATTTTTGACACCTCACCAGATCTTCGTCTGTTAAACAAAATTATTTGAGTCAAAGTGACCTTTGCTAGTCCTGCCCATGTTTGAGCTGACGTTTCTGTAGATAGCAAGGTGTAAAGTTTCTGCTGTTGCTCATCCAAATATAAATGGAGAGTCTGGACATCCTTTGTAAATGGTAGCAACAGAGGGGCATTCCATTTAGCTTCCTGAAGTGTTCACAAAGATGCTGAGGATATCAATTCATTCCATCTTGCTTCATATATTTGACGGAATGTCCTTGCATTTTTTGCTTTACTGTAGTCGTTCTGAACATTTGCACGACTCTCAACTAACATTGAAACCTTTGTCAAGCTATGTCCTAGTTTCAGTGCCAAACTTGGGCACTTGTATGTATTGCTTCCACTGTCATAGCCAGCTAGGTGTTTCACTGACTGCACCACCTGCATGAAATTTGGTGGTGTGATGTGGTCTTCAATGTTCTTCAAGTGAGTAGTTTTTCTTGAGCATAACAGAAGTCTTCCAAGTTCCCTAATTTTTGCCGAATGTATTCATGTTTCCCAGTATCATGTCCTAACCGGTTATATAAATGCTCACCAAACTCCAGAATACAGTGATCTGTTTTGACTGCAGAAAAACATCATCCTGCACCATGTTGCTTAACAGCTTCCAAAGTCTTCTCTAACACCAGGCGGTGGAGGTACAGCAAATGCACAAAGAGCCTGAACACGGGTTTTGCCTGGTTTTGATGGAGCACTAGGCTTAAATTTGCAGTTCATCATGTGCCAAAGAATTTTCTTTCTGAAAAAGCCTTGACAATATGCACAGTGAAGGAATTTCTGGGCCTGTGTAGCTTCTCTAGGTTGCTTAGGAACAAGTATTCCTGTACCAGCATTCAACACATCAACATTATGTTGAAAGTTGCCTCTGTTTCTTAAATGTTCTAGATGCAATTTCCTTTCTTTTGAGCCTTTTGGAAAAGATAAGGCCTGAGCAACATCTAGCTCATTTTTATGGGCTCGCTCCAAATGTCTTGACATTTTTAAAACACCCACCTTACAGTACAAGCAATATTGCTTTTATTGTACATCCGTGACCCATCTTGTTTTTACAGACAGCCTCGATTGAAAGTGAATCATGGGCTGTACTAGAGGACGTACTGTCTGGAGGATTTTGCTCCTCGTTCAATGTTGTTGCATTTCTTGTGGGTGACCTTCTCTGAAGCAATTGTTCTGGAGAGCCAACATTCACTGTCGATGAGACACATCTCTCGCTGATATCTGTTCTTTTGTGGTTTGAGAGCATCCGCCTTTTCTGATCCTCTAGCCCAACGACCTGACTTCTTTCTGTACAATCAGAGGAATCTTCACTGTCACTAGTTCCAGGAACATATTCTTCTTCACTGCCATTTGAGGAAGGGTCAAAAAGCTCATCTGAATCAAAGTGAATCTGGTTCTCCATCTTTAGAAAGAAAAATAAATTTAGTGAGACCTAGTGCTATTTTTTATTTTATTTTTTTCAAAATTCAACAGCAAACAAAGCTAGGCATAAAGGTTTTTTAAAGACCTGTATACTTTTGGTCCTTCGAAGCTTTGGGACAAATTCGTTGTCCTGCTTTGATGCAAAGAGGTGAAACCCAGAGCTGCCATTCATTCTCTAGTGTGTCAACACAACATGTACAATTATTTGGCATATTCAAATAACAACAAAAATGTAAAACTAAATGGTCTAACTGTTAACAAACCTATACCTCAGGAAAGTTCTCTGGATTAATAGACAGACTCTGAGAGTCTTCAAAATCCATGTAATCCACTGGGGAAAGAGTCATTCCAGCTTGGTTAAGCAAAGGCTCAAGTTCAATCAAGCCCTACGACAAAAAATAAAAAGACAAAATAACACACTTAGTTAAATTAAAAAAATTAAACACAAAAAATTACCTGGTTCATGTTTAGTGTAGTCATCTGAGGATCCCGGTCTTTGGTTATGGAGATACAAGGCTCAGCAGACTCAGTCATAGGCAAAGATTGTTCTCCAACCTGAAGGAAACAGTTCAACATCAGAAGTAGATTATGCCTTAACATTGGACCCACTCTAAGATGAAAATCCTGGTCAGGTACACAAAACCAATAGGAACAGGTAGGGTTAACAGTTACTGATCTCATGAATGTAATCAGTATGATTAAAACTAAAGTCATTGAAATCCCAACTCATTCCTGACACAAACATTGGTCTTTCCCAGAACTACACAGTCTATAATAAGGCAAAACAGGGCATAAGAGGACTAAACTGACCTATAAAAAACAACATGTGTTACTGGTAGAACCTAAACTGACCTCAGCTTCTATGGTACATATTATACATTAGGTTGGATTAACTGAATGCACAGAAAAGAGACTACCGTATGAATAAATGTGTGCAATGTGGCTTAGCCACCGTGGTCCCCACAACAACAGAGGCCCTGACAAGTGTATAACTTGGAACCCTTTAGACTACAAAAACCAGACTGTGCTTAATGGATCTCCAGACAAAGACAGTCTTAAGTGATTTAGTCAGAATGGTCCCCACAACAACAGTGGTTCTGACAAGTGTGTAACTGACCCCATTAGACTATAAACCCCTGAAACTCTCAAAATAAGAAATTCTAGCTCTCTAAAAGAAAACATCCAGCCAATATTTAAAGTGTAAAATGCATTTAATCTAAAATTTAAATTGAAGAATAGAGAAATAGAATTTCAGAATAAAAGATGTACCTGGTTCATATTAATTGTAGTTGTCTGAGGATCCCGGTCTTTGGTTATGGAGATACAAGTCTCAGCAGACTCAGTCATAGGCAAGGATTGTTCTCCAACCTGAAGGAAAGAGTTCAACATCAGAAGTAGATTATGCCTCAACATTGGACCCACTCTAAGATGAGAAGCCTGGTCAGGTACACAAAACCAATAGGAACAGGTAGGGTTATCAGTTACTGGTCTCATAAATTTAATCAGTATGATTAAAACTAAAGTCATTGGAATCCCAACTCATTTCTTTCACAAACATTGGTCTTTCCCAGAACTACACAGATAATAATAAGGCAAAACAGGGCATAAGAGGACTAAACTAACCTGTAAAAACAACATGTGTGACTGGTAGAATCCTAAACTGACCTCAGCTTCTATGGTACATATTATACATTAGGTTGGATTAACTGAATGCACAGAAAAGAGACTACCGTATGAATAAATGTGTGCAATGTGGCTTAGCCACCGTGGTCCCCACAACAACAGAGGCCCTGACAAGTGTATAACTTGGAACCCTTTAGACTACAAAAACAGACTGTGCTTAATGGATCTCCAGACAAAAATTCAGTCTTAAGTGATTTAGTCAGAATGGTCCCCACAACAACAATGGCTCTGACAAGTGTGCAACTGGACCCCATTAGACTATAAAGCCCCTGAAACTCTCAAAATAAGAAATTCTAGCTCTCTAAAAAAAACATCCAGCCAATATTTAAAGTGTAAAATGCATTTAATCTAAATTTAAATTGAAGAATAGAGAAATAGAATTTCAGAATAAAAGATGTACCTGGTTCATATTAATTGTAGTTGTCTGAGGATCCCGGTCTTTGGTTATGGAGATACAAGTCTCAGCAGACTCAGTCATAGGCAAGGATTGTTCTCCAACCTGAAGGAAACAGTTCAACATCAGAAGTAGATTATGCCTCAACATTGGACCCACTCTAAGATGAAAATCCTGGTCAGGTACACAAAACCAATAGGAACAGGTAGAGTTAACAGTTACTGATCTCATGAATGTAATCAGTATGATTAAAACTAAAGTTATTGAAATCCCAACTCATTCCTGACACAAACATTGGTCTTTCCCAGAACTATACAGTCTAAAATAAGGCAAAACAGCATAAGAGGACTAAACTGACCTATAAAAACAACATGTGTGACTGGTAGAACCTAAACTGACCTCAACTTCAATGGTACATATTATACATTAGGTTGGATTATCTGAATGCACAGAAAAGAGACTACCGTATGAATAAATGTGTGCAATGTGGCTTAGCCACCGTGGTCCCCACAACAACAGAGGCCCTGACAAGTGTATAACTTGGAACCCTTTAGACTACAAAACCAGACTGTGCTTAATGGATCTCCAGACAAAAACAGTCTTAAGTGATTTAGTCAGAATGGTCCCCACAACAACAGTGGCTCTGACAAGTGTGTAACTGGACCCCATTAGACTATAAACCCCTGAAACTCTCAAAATAAGAAATTCTAGCTCTCTAAAAGAAAACATCCAGCCAATATTTAAAGTGTAAAATGCATTTAATCTAAAATTTAAATTGAAGAATAGAGAAATAGAATTTCAGAATAAAAGATGTACCTGGTTCATATTAATTGTAGTTGTCTGAGGATCCCGGTCTTTGGTTATGGAGATACAAGTCTCAGCAGACTCAGTCATAGGCAAGGATTGTTCTCCAACCTGAAGGAAACAGTTCAACATCAGAAGTAGATTATGCCTCAACATTGGACCCACTCTAAGATGAAAAGCCTGGTCAGGTACACAAAACCAATAGGAACAGGTAGGGTTAACAGTTACTGATCTCATGAATGTAATCAGTATGATTAAAACTAAAGTCATTAGAATCCCAACTCATTCCTGACACAAACATTGGTCTTTCCCACAACTACACAGTTGATAATAAGGCAAGACAGGGCATAAGAAGACTAACTGACCTGAAAAAAACAACATGTGTTACTGGTAGAACCTAAACTGACCTCAGCTTATGGTACATATTATACATTAGGTTGGATTATCTGAATGCACAGAAAAGAGACTACCGTATAATAAATGTGTGCAATGTGGCTTAGCCACCGTGGTCCCCACAACAACAAAGGCCCTGACAAGTGTATAACTTGGAACCCTTTAGACTACAAAAACCAGACTGTGCTTAATGGATCTCCAGACAAAAACAGTCTTAAGTGATTTAGTCAGAATGGTCCCCACAACAACAGTGGCTCTGACAAGTGTGTAACTGGACCCCATTAGACTATAAACCCTGAAACTCTCAAAATAAGAAATTCTAGCTCTCTAAAAGAAAACATCCAGCCAATATTTAAAGTGTAAAATGCATTTAATCTAAAATTTAAATTGAAGAATAGAGAAATAGAATTTCAGAATAAAAGATGTACCTGGTTCATATTTAATTGTAGTTGTCTGAGGATCCCGGTCGTTGGTTATGGAGATACAAGGCTCAGCAGACTCAGTCATAGGCAAGGATTGTTCTCCAACCTGAAGGAAACAGTTCAACATCAGAAGTAGATTATGCCTCAACATTGACCCACTCTAAGATGAAAAGCCTGGTCAGGTACACAAAACCAATAGGAACAGGTAGGGTTATCAGTTACTGGTCTCATAAATTTAATCAGTATGATTAAAACTAAAGTCATTGAAATCCCAACTCATTTCTCACAAACATTGGTCTTTCCCAGAACTACACAGATAATAATAAGGTAAAACAGGCATAAAAGAACTAAACTGACCTGTAAAAACAATATGTGTGACTAGTAGAACCTAAACTGACCTCAGCTTCTATGGTACATATTATACATTAGGTTGGATTAACTGAATGCACAGAAAAGAGACTACCGTATGAATAAATGTGTGCAATGTGGCTTAGCCACCGTGGTCCCCACAACAACAGAGGCCCTGACAAGTGTATAACTTGGAACCCTTTAGACTACAAAACCAGACTGTGCTTAATGGATCTCCAGACAAAAACAGTCTTAAGTGATTTAGTCAGAATGGTCCCCACAACAACAGTGGCTCTGACAAGTGTGTAACTGGACCCCATTAGACTATAAACCCCTGAAACTCTCAAAATAAGAAATTCTAGCTCTCTAAAAGAAAACATCCAGCCAATATTCAAAGTGTAAAATGCATTTAATCTAAATTTAAATTGAAGAATAGAGAAATAGAATTTCAGAATAAAAGATGTACCTGGTTCATATTAATTGTAGTTGTCTGAGGATCCCGGTCTTTGGTTATGGAGATACAAGTCTCAGCAGACTCAGTCATAGGCAAGGATTGTTCTCCAACCTGAAGGAAACAGTTCAACATCAGAAGTAGATTATGCCTCAACATTGGACCCACTCTAAGATGAAAAGCCTGGTCAGGTACACAAAACCAATAGGAACAGGTAGAGTTAACAGTTACTGATCTCATGAATGTAATCAGTATGATTAAAACTAAAGTCATTGAAATCCCAACTCATTCCTGACACAAACATTGGTCTTTCCCACAACTACAGAAAATAATAAGGCAAAACAGGGCATAAGAGGACTAAACTGACCTGTAAAAAACAACATGTGTGACTGGTAGAACCTAAACTGACCTCAGCTTCTATGGTACATATTATACATTAGGTTGGATTATCTGAATGCACAGAAAAGAGACTACCGTATGAATAAATGTGTGCAATGTGGCTTAGCCACCGTGGTCCCCACAACAACAAAGGCCCTGACAAGTGTATAACTTGGAACCCTTTAGACTACAAAAACCAGACTGTGCTTAATGGATCTCCAGACAAAAAACAGTCTTAAGTGATTTAGTCAGAATGGTCCCCACAACAACAGTGGCTCTGACAAGTGTGTAACTGGACCCCATTAGACTATAAACCCCTGAAACTCTCAAAATAAGAAATTCTAGCTCTCTAAAAGAAAACATCCAGCCAATATTTAAAGTGTAAAATGCATTTAATCTAAAATTTAAATTGAAGAATAGAGAAATAGAATTTCAGAATAAAAGATGTACCTGGTTCATATTAATTGTAGTTGTCTGAGGATCGGTCGTTGGTTATGGAGATACAAGGCTCAGCAGACTCAGTCATAGGCAAGGATTGTTCTCCAACCTGAAGGAAACAGTTCAACATCAGAAGTAGATTATGCCTCAACATTGGACCCACTCTAAGATGAAAATCCTGGTCAGGTACACAAAACCAATAGGGACAGGTAGGGTTATCAGTTACTGGTCTCATAAATTTAA
Source organism: Perccottus glenii (assembly GCA_024416835.2). NCBI lineage: Eukaryota > Metazoa > Chordata > Actinopteri > Gobiiformes > Odontobutidae > Perccottus > Perccottus glenii. The sequence goes on along the minus strand of CM044549.2, from coordinate 5,652,227 downwards.
TCAGTATGATTAAAACTAAAGTCATTGGAATCCCAACTCATTTCTTTCACAAACAGTGGTCTTTCCCAGAACTACACAGATAATAATAAGGTAAGACAAGGCATAAAAGAACTAAACTAACCTGTAAAAAACAATATGTGTGACTAGTAGATCCTAAACTGACCTCAGCTTCTATGGTACATATTATACATTAGGTTGGATTAACTGAATGCACAGAAAAGAGACTACCGTATGAATAAATGTGTGCAATGTGGCTTAGCCACCGTGGTCCCCACAACAACAAAGGCCCTGACAAGTGTATAACTTGGAACCCTTTAGACTACAAAAACCAGACTGTGCTTAATGGATCTCCAGACAAAAAACAGTCTTAAGTGATTTAGTCAGAATGGTCCCCACAACAACAGTGGCTCTGACAAGTGTGTATCTGGACCCCATTAGACTACAAGCCCCTGAAACTCTCAAAATAAGAAATTCTAGCTCTCTAAAAGAAAACATCCAGCCAATATTCAAAGTGTAAAATGCATTTAATCTAAAATTTTTAATTAATGAATAGAGAATATGAATTTCAGAATAAAAGATGTACCTGGTTCATGTTAATTGTAGTTGTCTGAGGATGCCCGTATTTGGTTATGGAGATACAAGTCTCAGCAGACTCAGTCATAGGCAAGGATTGTTCTCCAACCTGAAGGAAATAGTTCAACATCAGAAGTAGATTATGGCTCAACATTAGAACCACTCTAAAATGAAAAGCCTGGTATGGTACACAAAACCAATAGGAACAGGTAGGGTTAACAGTTACTGATCTCATGAATGTAATCAGTATGATTAAAACTAAAGTCATTGAAATCCCAACTCATTCCTGACACAAACATTGGTCTTTCCCACAACTACACAGTCTATAATAAGGCAAAACAGGGCATAAGAGGACTAAACTGACCTGTAAAAACAACATGTGTGACTGGTAGAACCTAAACTGACCTCAGCTTCAATGGTACATATTATACATTAGGTTGGATTAACTGAATGCACAGAAAATAGACTACCGTATGAATAAATGTGTGCAATGTGGCTTAGCCACCGTGGTCCCCACAACAACAGAGGCCCTGAAAAGTGTATAACTTGGAACCCTTTAGACTACAAAACCAGACTGTGCTTAATGGATCTCCAGACAAAGACAGTCTTAAGTGATTTAGTCAGAATGGTCCCCACAACAACAGTGGCTCTGACAAGTGTGTAACTGGACCCCATTAGACTACAAGCCCCTGAAACTCTCAAAATAAGAAATTCTAGCTCTCTAAAAGAAAACATGCAGCCAATATTTAAAGTGTAAAATGCATTTAATCTAAAATTTAAATTGAAGAATAGAGAAATAGAATTTCAGAATAAAAGATGTACCTGGTTCATGTTAATTGTAGTTGTCTGAGGATCCCGGTCTTTGGTTATGGAGATACAAGTCTCAGCAGACTCAGTCATAGGCAAGGATTGTTCTCCAACCTGAAGGAAAGAGTTCAACATCAGAAGTAGATTATGCCTCAACATTGGACCCACTCTAAGATGAGAAGCCTGGTCAGGTACACAAAACTAATAGGAACAGGTAGGGTTAACAGTTACTGATCTCATGAATGTAATCAGTATGATTAAAACTAAAGTCATTGAAATCCCAACTCATTCCTGACACACACATTGTCTTTCCCAGAACTACACAGTTGATAATAAGGCAAGACAGGGCATAAGAAGACTGAACTGACCTGTAAAAAACAACATGTGTGACTGGTAGATCCTAAACTGAGCTCAGCTTTAATGGCACATATTATACATTAGGTTGGTTTAACCCGTTAATCTCCACATGTCACAAACAAGCAGTATAATACAATACACACTCCAAGCCTGTTATGACGAAGCAGCACATTAAATTGATCAGCTGAGACTCAAGCACATCTAAGTCATTTACATTTACTCCAAACACAAACCAAACAGCAAGCAAACAATATCAGGTGGTGCCAAAATGTGACTGTAATTTAAAATAGTGTTTGAGCTGCAACTGCCTTCATTTGAAGAGGATATTAATTTTTGTTTTGGCAGTTTTTTGGGGTTATTTTGCTGTTTTCCATCTTGATTTATTCTGAAACTGTAACAAGTACATGGAAAAAATTTCCCTTAATTTTGACACCAGAATTATTGTAATACACCTTGCAGTTACAGAGATATAGTCAATTTACTGTGGACATGTCCTTTTCAAGCAGAAACACTAAAAAAACAGGCTCGGGTTTAAAGGG
>CM044549.2:5614951-5644951 GCA_024416835.2 Perccottus glenii | reverse complement strand
CCTCTGTCTGTATTTACATTTACATTTATTCATTTAGCTGACGCTTTTATCCAAAGCGCCTTACATTGTTCTAATGTAATTACCAGTGTTACAGCCACTGGAGGCAAGGTGGGTTAAGTGTCTTGCCCAAGGACACAACGACAGTATGAACTGTGGGGAGAGCGGGAATCGAACCGCCTACCTTCTGGTTGAAAGACGACCGCTCTACCCACTGAGCTACTGCCGCCCATTTAACCATCTCTCTCTTTTCATTCCATGGTAGGGTATTTAGACACACTCCCACACTGACCAACTCTTCATTCATGTTATTAATAAACAATGTTGGAGGACAGCCCTTGCTCAGAGAGGATGAGACATCAAACTCATCCTTGAGATCCGGTTCAAGTGGAAGGACAGTCCCACACACATTATGTCCTGCCTAAAACTGAAGATACTCAGGTGCTTGCTGGAGCGCTCTCCCTGCTCGAGAGAACAATAATGCTGATAATAATGTTGATGGGGTAGACTACTCTTTCAAAGGGGCCTCCTTTCTGCTTCATTTTCAGTGTTTGTTGCAGTGTTTGTTGCAGGTCTGACTTATTTGTGTGCAGTGTGAAAAAAACCTGACCTGCAGTAATGTTCAAATAATGTTCCAGGTCTAGGGACAGATTAAACAGTGTCTGTTCCACAGAGCAGTTACTTTACATGAATATGTGAATAGGTGATTTGATTTTGATTCATGAGTGAGCTACAGCGGCAGCCAAAACAGTTGCTACATCTTCAAACCTAAAACACACCCAGACCTGCCATTGCTGGTTCAGATGCGAATAGCTCGATCAGTTCCTTCTTTTGTTGCTCATTGTTATTGATTCCATCCAGATACTGTTAAAATTAAGTTTTTGTGTTGTACACAATATTAAACAATATTATAATAATTCTCATCCACTTTTTACAAAAGTTGATTTTGATATGTTTGATAAGGTTTGATTTTATTTCATATCAGTTTCAAAGGTCTTTGAAACTCCACAGTACTTTTCACTGCTACGAATAATATGTAAAAATGTGTTTCAAAATGAAGACCCTTCATTTTGGATCCAGCAATTTACCAACATGAACAGTGCTCTTATCTCTGCCCTCTCTGCTCTTCTTTGACCAACAACCTAAACCACCAACATAAACTTAAGCTGCTGTCCTTTAACCTACAGTAAGTGACCTAAGTCTTTATTGATGCCAGTTGCTTTGTCCGTGCTTGTATTTTCAGCACGTCTAGATGTAATGCTGTCACAGATATGATGACGTTCAGATTCCAGGGCCCGTTGGTTTGAGTGTCAGAGGGATTATGTTTGTTGGAGGTGCCACACCTTTGGAAGTGGAGCACAGTTTGAGTCTGGCTGTAGAGGGGGATTATGTGGATGTAGCTCACAGTGAGTTTCTTGTTAGAGGGGGTGTCATCAGGTGCAGCACAGTCTGTGTCTGTGGTAAATTTGATTAGAGCTGGCAGGAGGAGGGGTCCCACAATGAACAGGTGCCCCTCACAGTGGACGCCGCTTCAACCCTTGGTCTGTCTCCTCCTCTGACATTGAACTTCCTGCTCTTTGTTCTGTCTTGTCATCACATGGAATCTCTCTTTTCAACAGCTGTCTAGGCCTCATCTGTCTCTCACTGTTTAAGATGAACTTCACCTGTAGAAAGATCATCAGGGAAATTTCAAGAAATGCCATAAACAGTGTTGTGTTGATCTTGCTTTTCTGCCATCTGCTTTGTCTGCATTTAGTTGATGTATTTTTTTCCTTTTCTTTTCATAACAACATACTGAAGCATCATGCACTTGAAACTGTTTGATAATGTTAGTATAGTATTTAAGTCTTAAGACAGTCAGAGAGGATAAGTGCAGCTGGAGTATTATTAAGCCTCACCTGTTTCTTGTGTTAAAAGGTGGAATTTGTATTTATTTCCACTTTTCAATATAAAATGTTTTGATAAAAGCACACCTCATACTTCTACTTTTTGGAGCAGCTATGGTAGCCTTGCAGGAACATACTGTTGTCTCTGAACAAACCCAGTAGAAATATATCTTATTTAGTTCAAAAATGTCAAGAGTCATTTCGAGAACGGCAACATTAATATTCACACTTTCCAGAAAATGTGATCACCCCAATATTTCAATAAATCTCTAGTTACCTTTGAAGGTCAGGTTTGAAGTTGACTGAAAGTGTAAATGTGCGTATTGTGAGATTGTGAGTGGTGGTGTGCCTCTGACTGACCCCTCTCCCTCATGTTCATGTGAACACCACCCCTGATGACCCACCTGTCTGGATCGGTCCAGCCAGACCTCTGCTGGTCCTCGCTGGGGCCTGACCGCTCAGTGCCCACCATCTCAGCTTTAAGTCCCAGAAGTCCCACTGAGAGAGGACACAGCCTGGAACTGGATTTGTCCTGACATCATCACTGAGAGAACACACCTCCCCTCACTAAGTCATGTGACATCAGAGGGCATCACATGAGAAATAAAATCTCTTCAAACCTACTTAGACACTTTTTTGTTATACCTGTTTTGCCACACTCATCAGCCAATCACAGGGCAGCAACTGCATTTCGGCTGTGGAGCTGTTCAGATGTCATTACAGTGTAGGCAGAGGTAAAAAGGAAAATATTCTTGGACTTAAACGTTGTCAGAGTTGAGGCTCGCCTAACTTCATCAGAAGGTTATGCCAGATTTTTGCTGCATGAAACTGAAACGCTGCTTCACCAGGTTTGGTCCAAACTCTGGGCACACGCAGAAGGCCTGTTCCAGATGTTCTCAGAGTCCCAGAAGGTTCATAAGACGTCAGCAAGTTGATGCTAGAGGTCAGAGGAGAATATTCAGACTCGTGTGAGTTGATAAACAGGTTCTGAACCTCAAGACCACACTGGGGAAACAGCTGTCACTGAAAGCAGGAGCAGGATCGGAACCTGAACTCATCTGACCAGGCGGATGCCTTCTGGCCTCACTGTGTAGTGACACTCGAAGCTGAATGCAGGAGGAAGGCCTTTAAGGATTTATTCTGATATCGCTGATATGAGTCTTATTTTTCTTTACTACTAAGCCTTTTTTTGGCAGTATTACACGCTAAGCGGCTACACATGAAGCTAATGAGGCCAATGTCTTTGTCTAATGTCTTTTAGTCAAAAAGTAGATAATTGTTGTGCAGCTGACTCCAGAATTAGCCACAGAGAGGTGAATAACAGACTCTTTTGGATCCTACCATAACTCTGTTGTACAACTGCTTCAGATTCAGGTAACTCCTTTTGTTTGTATCTATTTACTTCACACACCTTTATAAACTTTAACACGTCTGGCTGTTTTAGTGACTTTGGGGTGACAGCAGCAACAAGCAGCTATAGCTAATAATGCTTGTGTGTGTGTGAGTTTTTTTTTTTGCATGATAAGGATCTGGATTATAGATATTTTATCTATATATAAGTCTAACTGTGGTATTAATGTGCTAAATTTTGTCTGTCTGTTTGAGATCTACACTCGCGCTGGTTATCTCTAATAATATCTAAAATTTCCATCCAATTGTTTTATGAAATTATTTAAAACAATAATAGGGCATTTAAAACAGCTGAGCAGCTCATTAGGCAATTGAGCAACAGTCACCAACAGAAGCATGTTAACAGTTTGGAGTGTGTCGTCAGGCACAAGTATGTGGGACTGAACAGCAGGGGGCTCTGGGTCCTCCCACAGAAAATGTGAATCAAAACATATGTAATTATTTTGAGGCATTTTAGATGATGTTATAATATTTTAGCAGGAGATTTTGAGTGCTATCACAGTCTGAACCAGGTTTACTCATTACTAGAACAATAGAAGAAGCATAAAACAACACCGCAAAAGAAAGAAAAAACAGCCCACGCTTTAATCTTAAGACCATTGTTCAAAACATGGTTTATTTTTACAAATATGCTCCGTGTTTATAAGATCTATTCACAAGAAAGAAACTGAAGCACTCAGACAACACACACAGACCTAAAACAGCAGCGAGAGCTTTTACCTTTGACTTGATCCTTACATTTGTAGCACAGACCTTTTAATGTGGGCTTCAGTTTTAACCGGGCTCGTAGGCTGCTGCAGGAGAACTCCAGCTAACCACAGCTCAGATGCACACTAAAAACTAAAGAAAGTTTTGCCGGCTCAAGGGTGGTTACAGCTATTGTTAAAATTGTTAAGAAAAAAAAACATTTAACATTTAATTAAATGCCCACTGACAGGTTTTCGCAATTGATCAGTGTCTCCCTGTTTCTCTTTGCTCTTACTCCGGCTTCCTCCCACCGTCCAAACACATGCATGTACAGGTTAATTGGCAATTCTAAAGTGTCCCTAGTGAATGAATGTGAGAGTGAATGGTTGTCTGTCTCTAAATGTTAGCCCTGTGACTAACTGGCCATTGTCCAGGGTGTACCCTGCCTCAATTCCAAAGAGACACAGACAGGAGTGAGACACTTCACAATAAAATTAAAAAATCAGACACAATAATGAAACAAACTCAGATACATTAGAGAAACATGAAATCAGATACAAAACAGAAACAGACTGACTACAACAACAGGTAGGGATCCTGACAAAGAGTTTGTGAACTGTATAAAATCACAGGGAGAGACAATGAAGATATAAAGAACAAAACTCTGCTCTTTTTAAGCACATTTTTTTGAACAAGATGAACTGTTACAAAGTGAAGATGAAGGCATGATTGTGCTTTTATGTTCATCTGTAGACAAGGGAGCAGAAGAGGAGGTGTGCTCGCAGTAGCCAGTGGCACCGGGAGAGGAGGACCACGTACTGTCAGCATCACTGTCATTGCTGGAGCAACAAGGACAAAGCTGGATGGCGGCGGGACTCAGCACATAGGGAGACACTCCACCAGCAACAGCGGCTGCAGTGCTTCTCAAGCAGCATTTAGAAAAGATTTCCAGATAAATGGCCATGTGTGTGAGTCAACATCTAAAGACAATCTGAGCTTCAGTAGCCTCGAGTATCAGATTGAAGGTGGCTACAGCTTATATAGAGGAAAGTAACTCAACAATCAGGGAGCTTACAGGTCAAATGGCTTCACGTGCAAAACTGTCACACGTGACATGAAGACTGATAGTGACAAACAAACCAAAACTTACAAAAAGTCAGCTCAAAGGCAGAAAAGACAATGTGTTGCATGCCAACAAGAAAACAAGGACTGTAACCACTGCTTTAAATGTGGCAGTGACTCACTCTGGGCAAAGGCATGTAGAGTAGTGGGAAGTCAGAAACAGGGAAACTGGCGAAGGCTGTGACAGAGGGATGAGCCACAGCTCCAAACCCAAAGGCCCCAAGTAACAAAATCCCCTAAATCACAAAGCAGACCCAAGGTGCAGTATGATAACGTAAGACAAAACAAGACAAATTAGTCAACTACATTTACAATCCCATACCAACAAAGACCTACCATCCAGCAGCAACATAGTTATCTCGGTTATGGTGGTTGTGCTTGACCAAGGTAAAGCGCAAGGTGAAATCAGTAAGGACTCAAGAACATACACAGCCTCTACAACGTCTTGAGGGCTATATGAATGGACTAATATTCCCTTCACAAAGCACTCTTAGCTTTTCAGCGCAGTATGGAGGAGAGCCAGGAAGCTTTTTATAGCTCCATAAAAGTAACTTCTTCATTCACTGTCTCAGACGTGCCATTTATACATTTATCTGTCTGTCCTTTATCACTGCACTTTGTGCTTCTGTAAAAAGACAAATGGAAGGCCTCTATTAGTATAAGTGTCCTGTTCTTTTCTTCTTGGCAGTGGAGATTCATGCTTTAATAATATGGACATATACCAGTATTTTCTGCTGTGTCTGGTTCCTCTGTGTGTCAGCCTGGTATTGCTCTCTCCTCCCAGCGCTGCTGCTGTACCTCGTCAGGATAATGACTCCTGAGAGCAGCTCATAACTGCCTACACTACTGACACTTTTATCCAGAGCCTTATTATTGTGCAACTGTAATTGATTGTTAAGTCATTAAGCATAATCCAATTAGGCCGGAGTACTTAAGAGCAGTGTTTTTATGTTCATATTGCTTAACTCTCATTGTGACTGGGAGTGTCCAATAGGTGTCACTGTGGTTTTAGAAGTGTTAGTATTGTACTGAATATGAACAATATTCTGATGTGTGTTCCGAAAGGCTTTAGCACACGTTGACAATGTTTTGTGAATCAGTCTTCAAGCAGCTTAAGAGCAGGCGTCACAAAGATGGTAGGTTGGGGTGGTGGATGAGACACAAAAGACTAGAAGTTAGCTAGTATTGGAACTAAAAACAGACATTAGTTAAAAAAACAATTTCATGCATAGATAGAGACGGTTTCAAAGACTGCTACAGAAACATGCAATTAAGTTATAATTTAATATTCATCAATTTGCTCAAAACTCAAAATATTAACAAGAAATGCACTACAAACTTGTAAATGATCAAAAACTATGCATTTTCTTCACAGCAGTTAAGAATAGATGATCCAGGTAAAGAGCAGGTTCACAGAAAGATTCTGAGCCCAATGTTGAAAAGGCTATAAATCTAATATAATCAGTCTTATCAATGATAAGATAGATGTATGATAGATGTTTTACTTTATAAAACAAGCTAGTCTTCTTTGTTAAAAAAAAAAAAAAATCACAAATTCTTCTAGACAAAATGAGTACCGGGCCAAACAATAATGTATAATGTATGTAAATGTGGGTTTTGTAAACTTGGGAAAAAAACATGTTACAGTTTGTTTTTCTTAAGTTAAAAGTGATGTTGTAATACAACAGTGCTGGGCCTGTGGGGGTAAAGGAAACAGTAATGCGGTACATTTGGCCAGTTTGAATAATACAGACACTATCATTGTTTATATTTGAAACACCACTTGTGTGAACAGGGTCCAAAATGCATTCCAAAAACAACAATTTCAGTTGTAACCATGTTTAAAATTGACTTCTGGATGTTGTTTGGTTGTTGTGTTGAAGACAGGTTGTGTCGGCCCGTGTAGCTGCCCCTCTCCCGCTCCTCACAGTGCTGAGGCGGCCCGTGCCAGAGACTTGTGGTGCTGAGACTATAACATGGCGGTGTGGAGCTGGTGGGTGGGCCGCCGCCTGTGTCCCCCCGCAGCGCCGCCCTGTGGAGTGCTGGCTCACCACTCCCGCTGCACATATGCCCACTTACACCAGGGCCCTCTCTAATGAGCTGCTCTTGTTCACACTGGACTGGGTCAGAACATGCTCGCTGTTTATGGCACGTCCTGGGCTTCTGCAAACAATGGTGTACTACACTTTCTCAGACACAGCAACTAACTAAGGCTGCTCATGTGACATGGAACAAAAAAACTGGAAAATAAGTGAGACATGGCTGTATCTGCTTATAGACTCTGTCAGTTCTCACTCTGGACTTGAACCCAGGCATATTGGTCATTAATCTGTCAATCAATTTATATACACTGTTTAAATATAAATATCTGACAAAATTAAATGATTTACAATTCATACAATGAGTCTTCAAGGAACTGGTGGTGTTTCCAGGTTAACTGACCCCATAACTATTATAATGATGAAAAGGTTAAAGCAAAAGTTTCAAGGTGAAGACGTTTCATTCCTCATTTTCATTTTCAATTCTGAGTTCTAGTAAGAGAGCTGAGCTTATAGCTGAAACCTACGTCCAGATGCTTTTGTTTTAACCTTTTCTTCATGATGTCCTGGATGACTGAGAACCTCCACAGATCTACTATTCTATCCAAGAATGGATTGTGTCTGAGATTCGGTGCCCCTGCTCCTGCAGTTCCTGCCCGAGGACAGCCACAACTGTTGTTTCACCTGCCTCAGATGGCATCATCAGCTGGAGCGGTCTTCTTGCCCCGCCTCCCCAGAAAGGTGACCGATCGCCGCGCTGCTTTTATGGGTCCACCTCAGCTGGACTGGGCAGCGGGAAGTGAGGAGGGGCAGAGCCGTGGCGAGGACGCTGGATCCTTTTTGCACTGGGTTTGCACTAGATGACCTGCCGCAGCTGTTCGCTTCCGCTGCCGAGCGAATGAGGAATCTGCTCCCGCCCCAGCTGCTTGAGACGGCTATGTAAGACTTCACACTGGGGCTAGCATCACGGCTCTCGGCCACGTGCGGCGACTCTCTGCTCTCTGATGACGCCAATCGACCATTATGCCTAGCGAGAGTGGCAGAGCCTGCTCTCGGCGAGAGGCCCCCGGGGATTTTTAGGCTACTGCAACGTGGAGGGCCTGAACAAGATCTCCAACGTCCCACCCATCAAAGACGGTGTAAGAATGTGCCTATTCCCATCATATGCCGGCTCCTCCCGCTCTCACATGTCTTCCTCTAATGAGAATTATGACAATAAAGGCTGCAGGGCCCATTACTTCTCATTAAAAGAGCATACTTCATCGCTTCCAGCTCTCTACGGCCCACCCCAACCACCACGCCCGCAGGTGAATTGTGCTTGGCTCAGGTGGGTCTGGCGTACCTACAGCAGTACCGGCGCCTATTTTGCTCCCAGGGGAGGGGCTTAAGAGGTGCTCCCCTGCACTCTCCTGTAACTCAAGCGCAGCTGGTAAACGCCCCAGGTTTCACTCTGCAACTGCCATGGGCGGCCACACAGGCAGCTACTGGGGGTGTCTCATCTGTAAAAATGGGGCTTTAGGACCTAGGGGGTTTGAGCACAGACAGCAACCTACTTCCAGCCACCCACACAACCCCAGCAGGGCCCCCTCCCGAGAGGGTAGGGCAACCCTTCAAAGCGGGTCCCCAGCAGCCCGAACCTCCAGATGGGTTTGGGATGGCGGGTGGGTCGACGCTTCCTTCTGTTCAGGGCGTGGTGCGCCCTCTATCGCACTTCCTCGGGGCGTAGACACACCTTATTGGTCCTCACCCTGGCTAGATAGGACGATGAGGAGGGACTATGCCCTGCAGTTTGCCCGTCTTCCCCTCCCTTCTGCGGTGTCCTTCGCACACAGTTCACAACTCGGGCAGCGTCCACTGCCTCCTGAGTGAGGTCTCCTCACACCTGCATTGCAGCGCATTTTCGGAGCTGGACTGAAGGAAGGCAGAGAGAGGGTTTTACTCCCCCTTTTTCTATGTCTCTAAGAGGAATGGGGGTGTAAGGCCGATCCTGGAATTGCGCATCCTAAAGTATGTGGCTGTTAGGTGCCGGTGCACCTTTCTTTCCTTCTTCTTTATTTGATGTAGAAATTGTATTAATTGTTTATCTCATTTACATTACATTACATTTATTCATTTAGCTGACGCTTTTATCCAAAGCGACTTACATTGTTCTAATGTAATCACCAGTGTTACAGCCACTGGAGGCAAGGTGGGTTGAGTGTCTTGCCCAAGGACACAACGACAGTATGAACTGTGGGGAGGGCGGGAATTGAACCACCTACCTTCCGGTTGAAGGACGACCGCTCTACCCACTGAGCTACTGCTGCCCCTTTGTCTCTTTTGTATATTTCGTATTTGGTGGTTTTCATCGTCCAGATTTTTTCTTTTTTACATACATTTACATTTACATTTAGTCATTTAGCAGACGCTTTTATCCAAAGCGACTTACAAGTGAGGAAAACAATGGAAGCAATTTTAACAACACAAGGAACAAAAAGCATAAGTGCACAAAAACTAGTCAGTTTAAACCCAGCACAGTATACAAAGCTAAGGATAAGAATTTTTTTTTTTTTTTGAAGAAAGTAATTGAGGAAGTGTGAACTCAGTGTTTGTCAGTCAGGTGTTGACGGAAGAGATGTGTTTTCAGGCGTTTTTTAAAGATGGCTACAGAATCTGCTGATCTTGTAGCAGAAGGAATCCAAGATGGCGGCATGTATGGTTTGATGTGTGTCTGTCCTCCCATCTATACTCATTTGTTTGCTTTTATGCTCATATATGGAGTAAATATTTTAGCAGATTCTATGATTGAGTTCTTTGGTTTTTAGATGAAATAATTTTTCTATTTTTTTATTGGATTATGGACTACTTTGCTGCAGAAAAACTCCATCTCCAGGCTCTACTTGGATCTTGAGGCCCTGTCAGCTTCTCTAGGCCTTAGCAGCCTAGCTACTATCTCTAGGCTCCAGGCCCTAGCAGCCTAGCTACCATCTTCCTTCTCTAGCCCAGCTCCAGCCCTAGCAGCCCAGTTTCCATCTTCAGGCTTTATTTGGATCCTGAGGCTTTGTTGGCCTCTCCAGGCCCTAGCAGCCCAGCTACCATCTCTACGCTCCAGGCCCTAGCAGCCCAGCTACCGTCTCTATTTGGATCCTGAGGCCCTGCTAGCCTTTCCAGGCTTTACTTGGATCTTGAGGTTCTGCTAGCTTCTCTAGGCCCTAGCAGCCCAGCTACCATCTCTAGGCTCTGCGTGGATCCTGAGGCCCTGCCAGCTCCTCATGGTTTAGCTAACACCTTCTGCTAATATGGCTCTTCTCTTAATGCTGCTTTGTTCATTGTTTGTGCAGAATCTAAGATCAAGTGATTTATACTGGGTGAGTACATCGCACAATAATTGTGTCTCTTTAATGTGACGTTAGTTGATTCAGAATCAATCGGTAAGCAGCTGGAATTTTTGGCAGTGAAGGTGGAGTTGACAAAGGGCCTTTGCGTTACTGTTGTTGGGTGTTATAGGCCCCCTTCTGCCCTGAGTAGTGCATTGCAGACTCTTATTCAACTCTTATCCAGATTGGACTATTCTGAAATTATTTTAGCAGGTGATCTAAACTGGGACTGGCTGAAACCTTGTTCAGATGAATTTAAGTCATTTTGTGATTCTGTCAATTTTACACAGTTAATCAATTCTCCCACTCGTTTAAATCCTAAGTGTCATGAGAAATCCACCTTAATTGATTTAATTTTGACTAATGTCCCGCACAAATTTTCTGCTGTTGGTGTTTTTTGCAATGACCTAAGTGATCATTGTGTTGTTGCTGCTGTAAGAAATACTAAAATGCCTAAATGTAAACCTCGCGTAATATGTAAGAGGAATCTCAAAAAATTTAATGAACAGGGCTTTTGCCATGATTTGTTCAATTGTGATTGGAGCAGAATAGAGCTCATTCCCGATGTGGAGTCAGCCTGGATCTTTTTCCGGGATAGTTTTTGCAAGTAATAAATAGACACGCCCCACTAAAGAGATTCAGAGTTAAGGGTGGACAATCCCTGGTTTTCCTCTGAGCTTGGAGATATTCTTCATGACCGCAATTTAGCTTGGGCCAAAGCAAGAAAAACGGGCTCTTCGTCTGATTGGCTTGTTTTTAGGCAGTTAAGAAATAAATGTTCTTCTTTTATTAAGAAAGCAAAATCTGACTTTTATCTGTCAGCCACTACTAACACCTTAAATGATCCCAGAAAATTTTGGAAGGCTATAAAATTACTTTCTTTAAACAAAGATAGTATTAATGTTCCTTCTTTTATTATGAAAGAGTCTGTAGTAGTTCATGACAAGCTGGAGATATTGAACCATTTTAATGAGTATTTTATTCAGTCTGGTTCTTTGTTTGACACTGCTTGTCCTTATTCTGTGACACCTTGTAGAGATGTACCAGTCTCTACAAGTGTCTTCAATCTCACTCCATTCTTAGTGGCTGACGTTCAAAAAGCCCTAAAAGGGCTGGCTCCTGAAAAACCTCCAGGACCTGATCTTATAGAGCCCTACTTCTTAAAAATAGCTGCTGATTGTGTAGCACAGCCTCTAACATACCTTTTTAATCTTACTTTAGAGAGCAATACTATTCCCAAAATATGGAAATCTGCATTTGTTTATCCATTATTGAAAGGGGGTGACCCGTCAAATTTAAATAATTACAGGCCAATTTCTAATTTGTCTGTTCTGGCCAAAACGCTTGAATCCCTGGTGAGTGATCAGATGAAAGACTTTTTGCATGTACAGGACATTTTATCCCCAGTTCAGTCAGGTTTTAGAAAAAAACATAGTACCATCACAGCTGCAATGAAGGTGATAAATGACATCTCTGTTGCTCGTGACAAGAAGCAGCACTGTGCAGAACTTTTTATTGATTTGTCAAAAGCTTTTGACACGGTTGATCATGATGTTTTAAAGATTAGGCTTCTTAATTCGGGGTTTTCAGAGAATACTGTCTCTTGGTTCTCAAACTATCTTAGTGACAGAACCCAGTGCATTGTCTGTAAACTTGAAATACAATTTTAAACTTATAAGTATCTTGGTATTATTTATTGATGATTTGTTAATGCAAAACCATTGCTCTTTAAGCCTCGTTAGTTACTTCTTGAAAAAGTTGAGCTAAATTGGGTTTTTACTTTAGAAAATAAGCTGTGTTTTTCTTTTAATGTTAAAAAACGATTAGTGGCATCCACTTTTTTATCTGTGCTGGACTATGGTGACATATTATATATGCATTCATCTGCTCAATGCCTTCAAAAGATTGACGCAGCCTATCATGCATCGCTGAGATTTATTACTAACTGTAAAGCTCGCAGCCACCACTGTGAGCTGTACTCTCGTGTAGGGTGGTCTGCTCTGGCCACACGGAGGCTTTGTCATTGGTACATATTTATATATAAGGCTATTCTTGGTGTGCTTCCATCCTATTTATGTTCACTTCTTATGAAAAAAAGTGCTGGTAATTACTCTCTCCGTTCTCAGGCTGTCGTCTTGTTTTCTGTCCCACATGTCAGTACTGAGCTGGGTAAAAAGGCCTTTGTTTATTCTGCTCCCTTTACATGGAATTTGCTGCAGAACAACTTAAAACTTAGTAAATTGATTCCTTTGAGTGCTTTTAAGTTAAAAATGAGATGTTTTGAATTGGACTCTCTCACGTGTCAATGTTTTTAATTGAGATTTTCTTTGTGTGTTTTTGTATGTATGTAATGATGTAATGTAATTCAGCTGCCTATCTTGGCCAGGTCTCCCTTGCAAAAGAGATTTTTAATCTCAATGGGCTTCTCCTGGTTAAATAAAGGATAAATAAAAAATAAAATAAATAAGGTAGATCATTCCACCAATGTAGAACAGAGCCAGAGAAGGTACGTGAGAGTGATTTTTTACCTTTTTGGGACGGTACCACCAGACGTTATTCATTTGCAGAGCGCAGGGATCTGGTAGGAACGTAGGTCTGTATTAGTGAGTGAAGGTATGAGGGTGTAGAACCAGTGGTGGTCTTGTAGGCCAAGAGCATAGCTTTGAACTTGATGCAGGCGTCAACCGGGAGCCAGTGTAACCTAATGCAGAGAGGAGTAACATGCGCTTTCTTAGGTTCATTAAAGACAACTCTTGCCGCTGCATTCTGGATCAGCTGCAGAGGTTTGGTTGTGCAGGCTGGGAGTCCAGCCAGTAGAACATTGCAATAATCCAGTTTGGACAAGACAAGAGCCTGGACTAGAATTTGCGTAGAGTGCTCTGATAGGAAAGGTATAATTTTCCTAAATTTGTAGAGGATGAATCTACAGGACCGGGTGGTGCTGGCGACATGACTTGTGAAGTTTAGCTGATCATCAATTACCACTCCCAGATTTCTGAAAGTGCTGGACTCTGTAATGGTTGATGGGCCTAGTTGAATGGAGAGGTTATGGCAGGTCCCTGGGTTGGCCGGAATCACAAGCAGTTCTGTTCTGGGTTTCTTCAGTAGTGGTGTGATGCGGGCCTCTTTTAAAGCTGTGGGGAATGACCCAGTGGAGAGAGATGAGTTGATGATGTGGGTGAGAGCAGGCACGACAGATGGAGAGATGGCCTGAAGGAGATGTGTGGGGATGGGATCCAGCGGGCAGGTAGTGGTAGGGTAGTTAAAACTAATGACCATGGAAACGTCTGCTTCAGTTAGAGGAGAAAAAGAAGGGAGCATACACATATCAGGGGTCTGAATGAGCTCGTCAGGTGGTGGCGCAGACTGCTGATGGCGGTCTTTTTCTTTACAAAGAATAACGCGAAATCATCAGCTGTTAAATCCGATGAAGGTGGGGGAGCAGGCGGACAAAGGAGGGCAGAAAAGGTTTTGAAGAGAGTGCGCGAGTCAGGTGAGTTGATTAACCTAGAATGGTAGTAGACAGTTTTTGCAGAGGTGACATCAACGGAGAAAGTAGAGAGGAGAGACTGGAAGATACAGAGGTTAGTAGGATTTTTTGACTTGCACCATTTTCTCTCAGCTGACCGGAGGCTGGCGCGGTGCTCAAGTAGAACATCGGATAACCAGGGGGCAGACGAGGATGTACGGGCTGGTCTAGATGTAAGAGGGCATAAGTTGTCCAAGCAAGATGTAAGCGTGGAGCACAGAGTTTCGGTGGCGTTGTTTGTGTTTAAAAGAGAGAGCTCCTCAGAAGAGGGGAGTGCAGAAGAGACAGCAGAGGAAAAGCGGGTTAGAGTGTACGCAGGTTGCGTCAGAAAGTGACCAGCGGTAAAACAATTGCAGTGTCTGTAGAATTTAGGTCAAGGTCGAGAGTTATGAAGAAATGATCAGAAGTGTGCAGTGGCGTGACCTGAGTGTGCCGAGTGGAGCAGTATCTTATGTAGATAAGATCTAGTTGATTACCTGACTTGTGGGTTGCCAATGTGGAGACCCGCTTAAGGTCAAATGATGCAGTCAGGTTATTGAAGTTAGCAGCCTGTGGCTTTTCAAGGTGGATGTTGAAGTCTCCTAATACCACCAGAGAAGTACCATCCTCAGGGAAGGATGAAAGAAGCGCATCCATCTCCTCCAAGAAATGTCCAAGCTAGATAACTACAAAATTACTTTTAACACGGTGGGTGATGGTAACAGCATGGAACTCGAAGGAGCTGTTGTCACACAAGGGTGCTAGCTGTTTTTCCGCCACCCCTTCCTGTGACGCGAGGACTATGGGAGAAAGTGTGATTATGGGAGAGGGCGGCGGGAGTGGCAGAGTCCTCAGGTTCGATCCATGTTTCTGTAAGTTCTACAACTGAAAGACCAGAATGTTGAACAAAAGCTATAATGAAATCAGCTTTGTTCACAGCAGACTGGCAGTTCCACGAGCCTAATGGGAAAGTAGAAGGGGCAGTTATTGACAGTGATACATGCAGATTATTATGGTTGCATCGCCTTTTGCGTGAAACAGATGATAATTTCCGTGTTGAAATGACAATAGGAATTTGAAAACACATTGAAGAGCCGAAAAGGAAATATGCAAGAAAAAATTAAAAGTAGAAATAATAAGTAATAAGTGCAAACAATTAGTACAAAAAAAATAAAATAAAAAAAGTGCAATACTCAGGTCCTCTGTCAGTGTGTCCCTGTTAGGTAGAGTCGCGTGCAGGTAGAGTCGATGGTCTTTACTCTCTTCGGTCTTCACGCAATGACAGCTGCTGCGACCGCTGCCGCTGATTACTCCTACTTAAATACCCATCTACTCAAAAAATTGAATTCAGCAGGACACCCCTCCAGATGGCCGCAAACAACTCAAACGAAACCAGCCCGCGAGCAGGTGAGAATAGACACCGGTGCACCACGTGACAAGGTCGTAGTAAAACACTACGCGGTTTCTCAGCAATAACACGGCACTAAGCT
The DNA here is from genome assembly GCA_024416835.2 of Perccottus glenii. Classification (NCBI taxonomy): domain Eukaryota; kingdom Metazoa; phylum Chordata; class Actinopteri; order Gobiiformes; family Odontobutidae; genus Perccottus; species Perccottus glenii. The sequence goes on along the minus strand of CM044549.2, from coordinate 5,629,456 downwards.
CAAAAAAATAAGAATCACATACACTCACACAGTTCTGTAGGCTTCTGCTGCTAAGTTGCTTCTCCTACTGACTTCGATTAAACCACGGGTTAGATAGCAGAGCGGAGCTGGCGTTTGGTCACGCCTCCAGACGGCCGCAAACAACTCAAACATACCAGCCCGCAAGCAGGTGAGAATAGACGCCGGTGCACCACGTGACAGGGTCGTAGTAAAACACTGCGCGGTTTCAGCAATAACACGGCACTAAGCTCAAAGAGACAAGAATTACATACACTCACACAGTTCATGTGTATGAATGGGTGTGAATGCTGCTCTAGTTTTAAATTTTCAGCCATCCGAATAGGCTAGCAACAGGCAGCACACATGGCACGATTTGTGTTTGTCATTAGTTTTGTATTTTTGTTTTATTTAAACAACTGACCACAGGTCATAAACCTGAAATAAGGAATAAACAGTGTTACAAATATATCCATTGAACATATAATGCAAAATAAACAACCATGAAGTAGTTACAATAAATAACTAGGTCTATTTCAGCTGTAAATAAGAATACACTAGCATATAATCTCCTACACAGCTGTATAGACACCACAGAAACTACATTTCCCATCATGCATAGCGGCATAGTGATACTGCGCCTCGCATCTGCACAGCACTCGTGCACAGAGTATAACTATCACACGAGTCGGCGGGTAAAGTGCATTAATCATAACATTAAAGCTCAATGCTTCACTAAATTGATGCAACTCTGTTGCCTACCACAGAACCGTCATTCACACTTGGCAATTTGTTAATTATCCAGCGTTCAAACATATCGCTACTGAGAGAACTGAACAGTACACACGCCAACCCAACCACAAATTAAGTCTCTCAGCACAAACTAAACACAGCCAATGTTGACAATTACACAAGTATGAAACTTCAAACACTCCTGAATCAAAGCACAGCAGACCGTAGCTTATGATAAACTTTCAAAAGGTTCTAAATTCGCTACATACCAACGGGCTGTGTGCTCCTGATGATGGGTTGTGAATAACAAAAGACGCCACTCTGTCTGTTTATGAAGAAGCTTCCGGCCCAACTGCGCATGCGGACACCCAAAGCACCATTGCGCAACAAATCATCATGATGTAAATATTTTTGCTTAAATAAACCCTACTGTTCCCAATCTTTTATTTATATATATATATATATATATATTTTTTTTTTTCTCTAGTGACCTAAAGAACCGAACAGTGTATGAATATGTGTGAATGTTGCTCTGGTGTATGAATGTGTGAGAATGTCGCTCTGGTGTATGAATGTGTGAGAATGTCGCTCTGGTGTATGAATGTATGAGAATGTCGCTCTTGTGTATGAATGTGTGAGAATGTCGCTCTGGTGTATGAATGTGTGAAAATGTCGCTCTGGTGTATGAATGTGTGAGAATGTCGCTCTGGTGTATGAATGTGTGAGAATGTCGCTCTGGTGTATGAATGTGTGAGAATGTCGCTCTGATGTATGAATGTGTGAGAATGTCGCTCTGGTGTGGCAGTGGCTCAGTGGTAGAGCGGAAGACCGGAAGATAGGCGGTTCGATTCCCGCTCTCCCCACAGTTCCTACAGTCGTTGTGTCCTTGGGCAAGACACTTAACCCATATTGACTCCAGTGGTGTTCCAGCTGTAACACTGGTGAATGGAACCTTAATGTAAGTCGCTTTAAATGAAAGCGTCAAATAAAATGTAACACTGGTGAATGTAAGTCGCTTTGGATAAAGGCGTCTGCTAAATGACTAAATGTAAATGTAAATGTACATAACACGGCACTAAATGTAAATAACACGGCGTGTTATGTTTGGCCTGCTCACCAGGTCCACCTTTTCTTTGATACTTTTTGATACTATTTTTGTGCACGGGAGGGTTTTGGATTCTCTCTTTTATAATAACTAAAAGAGTAAAAACAAACATAAATTAAAGCCGCAAGCGGCGATAAAGGCCCTCGCCTCCCTTGAGACCGCGGGGACACATGCACTCGGAGGATTGCATTTCGTGCTTTAAAGCGTAAACTTCACGGTAATGTCAAATAACCGGGCCTGTGTTACTGCTGGGGCCTGTTACACCACCTTGTAATTTAGAGTTAAAGGTCTCCACAATCCCTGGTTTTCCTGGGAGCTGTCTGAACCTTTGAACATAATAGATTATGCTTGGGCTAAGGCGAGAAAAACAAAGTACTGGCTGGAGATTTGAGATGACTCAGGAATCGCTGCACCCCCCTGTTTAAAAAGGCAAAATGTAAATATAACTTGTCTAAAAGTACAAGGTTACAAGTTCCAAAGGATTCTGAGGAGTTTTCTAAGACTCTAGCCGTGGCTCTGGAGGGGCCTCCTCTAAAGGAAGGATCCTGGCAATTGGGAAATGGCATTTATTTCCCAAAGATTGCCTCTTCACAGACTCATTACGACCACAGCCACAAATGTATCAAAAACAAATTGATAACTTTTTGGCACACGTGTCTAGATGATACTCACCAAATTTGGAGCTGTTTAGATGAAAAGCCTTTAGACACAAGGGGTGAGATTTAGGTGGTCACGCATTCCACCCAACATAGTAGATTTTCTGTTGAGTTTACGGTATGGCTGTAATAAACTTTTATGTTTGCCCTGAGGTGTCCTATGGATGTACCAAGTTTTGTATTTCTACATTGGAAAAATGTACTTTCCTTTTCCATAGAACCAATGTATTTTGACTTTTCTAGGGGTCGCCACTGAGTCATTTTTCATATTTTTTTTTCAGCGACTTCAAATACATAAATTTTTCGCTGGGCTTGAAGTCTGGGACCAATAAAAATGACTTTTAGTTGCACGTTTACTGGGTCAAATTGAAAATCATTTTTCAGAAAATCATTTAAAAAAATATAACTCGAGCAAAAACGACAAGAAAAACGCCTGTCTATTTTACACACATGTGTTTAGCTCATTTTGCCCAAGTTTGGTGTCTGTGGAATGAAGCAGCTATTTTCTGTTGTTTTTTAAAAGAGAGGTTGTATTCTAAGTCGGTTCACATTTTCAATTTAAAATGGCTGCCTTCCCGTGTGTGATAGGGTGTGGTCCCCATTGGCTTTTTTGTTAATAAGCCCATGATGGATGTTCACTTCCCATTGACTTTTTCCACATATTTGGGACGTTGCTATGGCAACACATTTATAGATAGGGGGTGGTTGTCATTGGCTTTTATGCTCGTCATGCCATAAGAGATGTGTGTACCAAATTTCATGTCTCTATGACAAACTAAATTCTTGGGTCCCATTATAAGTTTGTAGGGGGCGCTGGAGAGCCATTTCTAAAGATAACCCTTTTATTTACATATCTTTGTGTTCAGGTCATGAATGTGCACAAACGCCTTTTTGGGTCCGACTCGATCCGAGAAGGCGTTTGAGAGTTAAGAGACATTTTATTTTCACAAAAACGGCCACCTCGTTACAGGCTTGCCACACCCATACCCGATAAGATATCAACAATAAAGTCACAAATTTGGTTGGCACACGTGTCTAGATGATACTCACCAAATTTGGGGCCATTTAAATTAAAACACAATGATTTGCATCTTCTTGCGCAAGGGGTGCGATTTTAGTGGCCATGCGTTTCACCCCACATGCCGGACTTCCTGTTTAGTTTAGGGTGTGGCTGTCATAGACTTTTCTTTTGCCCTGAGGTGTTTTATTGATGCACCAAGTTTCATTTTTCTACGTTGGAAAAAAGTTACTTTCACTTTCCATAGGCCCAATGTATTTTGACTTTTCTAGGGGTCGCCACTGAGTCATTTTTCTTTTTTTTTTTTTTCGGGGACTTCAAATACATAAATTTTTCGCTGGGCTTGAAGTCTGAGACCAATAAAAATGACTTTTTGTGCATGTTCACTGGGTCAAATTTAGGATCATTTGGTCACAATAAAGATAAAAAAAAAAAAAAAAATAAAATCCGAGCAAAAACAATAGGCCCTCCCGGTCATCACCGGCTCGGGCCTAAAAAAAGCTTAATAGTCTAAAACTAAATAAAATAAAAACTTTTGAAATGAACAGTTTTGCCTCATGTGTCCTGTTTTAAATATGTTCGACTTTTTTGGGCCGTAACAGTGGCCACCAGGAGGTTCCGCATAATAACGGTCAGGCACCTCCTGAAGAGTGTCCACCCGGGGGATTGGATGACCTCAATCGACCTGACGAATGCCTGTTTTCATGTCTCTATTCTGCCGAGGCACAGGAAATTTCTCAGGTTTGCCATCGGGGATTGGTGTTTTCAGTTCAACCATCTCCCGTTCGGCTACTTCCTCGCACCACGCACCTTTACCAAATGCGTGGAGGCAGCACTGGAGCCGCTCCGTCGTCAGGGTCTCAGTATTCTGACTTAGATAGACGACTAGCTCATCCTTGCTCCCTCCCGCCAGGAAGCCGTGGAGCATACGGACAGAGTACTGCGTCACATCTTGAAGCTAGGGTTCGTGGTGAACCAGGCCAAGAGCATGTTGCAGCTCAACGGGTGACGTACCTGGGACTAGAGTTGGATGCACAGACCATGAACGCATAGCACTCTGTGGAGAGACAGTCGGCACACAGGAATCTGGCCCAGAGGCTGGTGGTGGCTCCATCGGCTCCGTCTCGTCGGGTCCGGTCTTTACTGGGCATGATGGTGGCAGCTCACCCGGTGGTGCGCCTGGGGCTCCTTCATATTAGACGGTTCCAATGCTGGTTTGCTCGGCTCCAATTGCATCCCACGTGGGACAGACAGACGTGGGTCTCACTGTGCTTGGGGGCTCAGCAGGACGTGGAATTCTGGCTTACCCCGGACTGTCTCCGGTTGGGAGTTCACATGGGCTGTGTCCCATATCATGTAGTGGTGTTCATGGACGCTTCGCTCACTGGATGGGGCGGGACTTTGGGCCGGCTCACAGTGGGCAGGGCCTGGAAGTCACCGCTAGCCCATAGCCATGTACTGGAGTGAGGTGGTGCAGAGGGTGCTTCTGCACTTTGCCCCCAGATGTTTGCCAGTGCAGAGAACGCACAGTGCCCACTCTGGTTCTCGCTCAGGTCGTCAGACGACCCAGCGCTAGGAGTCGTGGCCCTTAGGCCTCCTCTATGCCTTTTTGCCACTACATCTCTTGGCCTCTCTGCTTCACAGGGTGATTGTCGCAGGACCTTCACATCCTGGTGGTGGCTCCAGACAATCCGGGTGCAGGGTGTTACTGGAACCTGGTGCAGATGGCAGTTACTGACCCGTGGCCCTTCCCTGACCGGTCCGACACACTGCTGCAGGTGGGAGGCTCCATTTAGTTCCGTCCATTCCTGGTCCGCAGGCTACTAGTCTGGAGGTTAAGAAGGGGAGACTGATGAGTATAGGACTTCCCCGGGCGGTGGTGTCCACCATCCAGTGTGCTAGGGTGCCTTCCACGGCCAGCGCGTATGGCACATGCGTCCCTTCGCCGCTTGGTGTGGGGAGAGGATGTTGGACCCCTGTAGCTGTTCAGTCAATGTAGTCCTGGAGTTTTTACAGGGACTCCTGTATAGTGGTCGTGCCGCATCAACTCTGGCAGTGTTTGCGGCAGCCATCATGATCGGGCCATGAGGGTTTTGGACGCTTATCGACTCATAGTCACCCTTTGATTAAGCAATTTTTTCGGGGTGCACGCAGGGTGAGGCCCCCCTCTATGCCTGTGGTGCCGCCCTGGGACCTTCAGATGGTTTTGGATGGTCTGTCGGGACCCCCCTTCGAGCCCTTGGAGCGGGCGGAGGTCCGACTGCTCTTCTTCAAGACTGAATTTCTGTTGGCACTATCCTCCGCCAAGAGGGCGGAGGACCTGTGCGCCTTGTTGGTTCATCTTTTGTGCATGTCGCTCAGTGAGGATGGAAGCCTAGTTCATCTTTGGCCCAACCCAGCCTTTCAGCCGAAGGTTATCACCTCGTCCTTTTGGTCCAGGGTGATCAGGATTGGAGCTCTCTGAAGGGTCGACAACAGTGTTACTTAAGCTGTGTCCGGGTCAAGGCTTTGTGCTGCTATGTGGAGCGCACAGCGGGCTTTTGGGCTTCAGATCGCTTATTTGTGTATTTGGGATATGGGACCCCGTTGTCGGCCCAACGTCTGGCACGTTGGATCTGTGGGGGCATTGGGGCGTCCTACGTGGCTCAAGGCTGCCATCCCCCAGCCGTGGTCAGGGCACACTCTACCCTAGTGGGTTGCCACGTCAGTGGCCCTGTGTAGGGGTGTCTCTGTGGAGGATATATGCATGATACAGGCATCTTGATCCTCTGTATCCACTTTTGTGCGGTCCTATCTCATGGACGTGTGTGCGGGTTCCTGTTACTCATTCAGTGTTGAATGGAGGCCAGAGCCCCATTGCCTAGGCTGGCGCACATTTCAGATGTTATTGTTATTACCCCGGCTGAGGACGCTTGTACCGCCATGGGTGGCTGTTCTCGTTGTGGTTTTGTTTATCTGTGCAGCTGTGTAGGCTCTTGGGAGAGGCGGTCACGGGCTCGGCGGGCAGGATGGATGCTCTTGGGAGACGCTGTCTGTCACCCGACCATAGACACTGATGTCTTGGAGTTTGAACATGGTGTCAGGAGAGAGGCTGTCCTGGGCACGGCTTGGTTAGGCTCACAGGTGACAGCGTCGGATGCTCTTGGGATAGGCGGTCTGGACGTTGTTGCCTGGGGTGGGGCGTGCTTGGCTACTCTAGGGCCCACATTGCTACTGAGGTTTGTTGTTCCCACGCCAATCGTTGTAAACCTGTCCATCTGGGAGTACGTTGATCTCCTATGGCCTTCGCCTCGGTAGGTAACCACTAGCGAAGCCCGTAGGTGGGCGAAGTACACACGAAGTAGAAATTATAGTTACCTGATGTAACAGTTCTACGTACAGTGTGTGCGTAGCCCACCTACTTTCATGCCCAGCTGGACTGCTTCCCTCTTTTGAGCTGGTTCAAAGAAGGGAGACCGTTGGGCGAGGGGGTTTATATAGCCCCTTAGGCAGTGCCAGAAAGTTGGCATGATTGGCGTGGTGAGTGCTTTGATCTTTCTCAGAAGTCTGGCTGGTGCCAGAGAGGTATCCACTAGCGAAGCCCGTAGGTGGGCTACGCACACACTTGTAGAACTGTAGTTACATCAGGTAACTATAATTTACCAAAGCTCATTTGTACAGTAGTGGCAACAAAAGCACTACTGTACATACTATTTATTGTTGATGTAGCAGAATTTTATTTTAATTTTTTTTTACATAATGCAGTATGGACTGTGCATGTGTTTCAGACACTTATCAAATCCTTTTCAATCCTTGTCACTGTGTTTTATTTTATTTTAATTTCTTTTATTTTTGAGTGATAATTGTGATAATAGTGTCTAATTGTTGTGTCTAATTGTTACTTCCTAATGGTTCTACTTGTTTCTATTATTAACTGATTGAGATGGATGGAAAACCAGATGGTCAACTGTTTTAGGTGTTGGACAACAAACAACACTGGTGCACAGGAAAATGGCTGTGTTTCTCCACCATCCATCTATTATTGACAACACATGAACAAGAGAACAGCTTCTTCTTACAGTTACAGACCCATTGTTTGTACCAACATAAGCTGCGTGCGTATCTTGGCATTTACGCCGACCACAATACATTTTCAATGGCTTTCCACTAAAAATCTTACATTGTGTATAAACAAGATGGTTTTGACAAATGTCCATAACAGAGATGTGTTTAATGTCAGAGCTTTATATTAACAGGGCTAATTTAATTGTTGTAGGTACCAGACATGAGCAGGTTGTTAAAGTCACGTGTTGATAACGTTAGCAAACTATTTAACAGGGGCTGTGTCTGAATCAACACACTAAAATACTATAATGTACATAGTACTATATAATGTATATAGTTATATAGTGATTACGCCATTTTGAATGGGTGTCCCAATGTCTCTTGACTGAAATGTAGTGCACTCAAAGTTTCCCACAATGCATCAGTAAAAGTAGTGAGCAACGGCCACTGGACCTGTCAAAATAGACCATAATGCAAATTTTCAGAGGAGAGCAGCGCGACAGATGTGAAACAAGAGAGAGGCACAAGTTTGACTGTCTGTGGAAACGTAATTCTTTGTAAATTGTTATTAATAAATCTTTACAGTGTAAAATCACTAACGTTAGCTTATAGCTTACGTTATCATACAGACGGACATATGAGAGCTTTCCTCTTCAGGCAGAGTTGCAATAATCCAGTTCAAGTTTTGGTCATTAATAGGACCGTAGTTGTTGAATAAAAATAAAAAGCTTAATCATATTAATACTTACATCATTAAAGTCTTGTGATTTATGACAGAAGTCCATTATCAGCGGAGTTCAGCTGACTTTTTATTAAATGTACACTAGAGTCAATAGAAAAACAGTTGTGTAGTGTCTGAAACCGTTCATCAAATGAGTGCAATGTACTGTATAGTCCTCTATATATTGCTGCACTATCTAGTAATTGAGGGCTTAGGGAATAGGGGAGTGCATTCAGACACAGCCAGGGTCTTTTCTAAAGAATAAGTGGTAACGCAAAACAGAATAAAATGGTCAATTTTGTTTTCAAATAAATATGAATGTATTTACACACGTGGACAAAATTGTTGGTACCCTTCGGTCAATGAAAGAAAAACTCACAATGGTCACAGAAAAAACTTCATTCTGACAAAAGTAAAAATAAATAAAAATTCTATGAATTTTATCCAATGAAAGACAGACATTGCTTTTCAATCATGCTTCAACGAAATTATTTAAAAAAATAAACTCATGGAACAGGCCTAGACAAAATTGTTGGTACCCCTAACTTAATATTTTGTTGCACAACCTTTTGAGGCCATCACTGCAATCAGACGATTCCTGTAACTGTCAATGAGTCTTCTGCACCTCTCAGCAGGTATTTTGGCCCACTCCTCATGAGCAAACTGCTCCAGTTGTTTCCGGTTTGAAGGGTGTCTTTTCCAGACGGCATGTTTCAGCTCCTTCCAAAGATGCTCAATAGGATTGAGGTCAGGGCTCATAGAAGGCCACTTTAGAATAGTCCAGTGTTTTCCTCTTAACCATTCTTGGGTGTTTTTTGTGTTTTGGGTCATTGTCCTGTTGCAAGACCCATGACCTGCGACTGAGACCAAGCTGTCTGACACTGGCCAGCACATTTCTCTCTAGAATCCCTTGATAGTCTTCAGATTTCATTGTACCCTGCACAGATTCAAGACACCCTGTGCCAGATGCAGCAAAGCAGCCCCAGAACATAACAGAGCCTCCTCCATGTTTGACAGTAGGGACAGTGTTCTTTTCTTGATATGCTTCATTTTTCCGTCTGTGAACATAGAGCTGATGTGCCTTGGCAAAAGTTCCATTTTTGTCTCATCTGTCCATAGGACATTCTCCCAGAAGCTTTGTGGCTTGTCAACATGTAGTTTGGCATATTCCAGTCCAGCTTTTTTATGATTTGTTTTCAACAATGGTGTCCTCCTTGGTCGTCTCCCATGTAGTCCACTTTGGCTCAAACAATGACGGATGGTGCTATCTGACACTGATGTTCCTTGAGCATGGAGTTCACCTTGGATCTCTTTAGAAGTCTTTCTGGGCTCTTTTGTTACCATTCGGATTATCCGTCTCTTTGATTTGTCATCAATTTTCCTCCTGCGACCACGTCCAGGGAGGTTGGCTACAGTCCCATGGATCTTAAATTTCTGAATAATACGTGCAACTGTAGTCACAAGAAAACATCTAGCTGCTTGGAGATGGTCTTATAGCCTTTACCTTTATCATGCTTGTCTATAATTTTCTTTCTATTCTCCTGCGACAACTCTTTCCTTCGCTTCCTCCGGTCCATGTTGAGTGTGGTACACACCATGTCACCAGACAACACAGTGACTACCTGAAGCCCTATAAATAGGCCCACTGAGTGATTACAAGATTGTACACACCTAATTAGTGCACACACCTTGAATTAACATGTCCATTTGGTCACATTATTTACAGTCTTTTCTAGGGGTACCATCAATTTTGTCTAGGCCTGTTCCATGAGTTTATTTTTTTAAATAATTTCGTTGAAGCATGGTTGAAAAGCAATGTCTGACTTTCATTGGTTAACATTCATAGAATTTTTATTTATTATTACTTTTGTCAGAATAAAGTTTTCCTCTGTGACCATTGTGAGTTTTTCTTTCATTGACCGAAGGGTACCAACAATTTTGTCCACGTGTGTACTTCACTAACGACTCGACACCTGAGTGGAGCAGTGGCACTAACGACTCTCCTGAGCCTTAACGACTCTCACATCAGGAGTCACACTTCCCTTTCATGGCCAACGACCATGAGACCAGAACAGCCTGGTCCAATCAGGTTTGGTTTCAGGGGAAACTCCTCCCTCTAGAGATATAAGCTCAGCTCTCCTACCAGTTGATCTCAGAATTGACAAAGTCTCTTGGAATTAGAGATGAAACGTCTTCACCTTGAAAACCGAGTCCAGATGCTTTTACTTCAACCTTTGTTTCAAGATGTCCTGGACTGAGAACCTTAACAGACATAAATATGAAGGTACAATTTTTTTCTTTTTTAATCTTCCACTCAACATGCTCACACATTCATATACCAGTGCTACAAATACAAAATAATGGTACAGTTTATATGTTTTCTTCAGTGTAACAAGGACAGAACAAGCTCTGTCTGTTATGGTGCATTCATGTGGTCTTTGGAAACTCAGAGTATCCAAGTTAGGAAGTGAAATAAAATATCTTACCATTAACAAAAAGGTTGAAGCAAAGGCAACTGGACTTAGTTTAGGTGAATACATTTGTCTCTATTTCCAAGGGATTTTTTCAATTCTGAGTTCAACTGATACAAAGGGCTGAGCTTATATCTCTAGAGCAGTGTTTTCCAACCTTTTTGAGCCAAGGCACATATTTTAAATTAGAAAAATCACAAGGCACGCCACTAAAAATAAGCGGCACAAAAACTATATTTTTTGAAATATAATGAAAATCTAGTTTCAATTTACTCAGTTTACTTAGTGTGAAACCTGGGCCTGTGCTTATACATCCTCTTGTGAAGCTGTTGTTTCGTTTCTCCATCATAACTGTCATGGCACTCTTCACTGAACTGAACTGCTTAAACTACATTACTCTGTTTATGCGAGGGGATCTTGTCTTTAGGATGGACCAGTTTTTGAAGCAGAGTGTTCCCTGGTTTAAAGTGGACTGGAATGTTGTGTTTGTAGAAGATCCTGTTCCCGTTTTTCAAATAAACCACAATATCCACAATCTCTCAGGGCTTTACGGATGCTCTAAACCAGTCACTGGGAACTGTACCTGGGAAAGATGCCAGAGCTCTGTTCTCCACTTCCTCCATGTACACGGTAGCCACAATCGGGGATACAGGTGATCGCCAGTGTTGTGCCTGAACGCGTTCATTGAACGATAGTTCATGAACTCGTTCATATTTTGGGCGAACGTGAACTGAACATGCTGAATTACTGCCTGATGAACGTTACTGTGAACTCGTTCAGTCTGGTGTCTGTGAACGCACGCCTCTCAGGTTAACTTCGCTCAATAGGGTGCCAGATTTCTATAGAGCCTTCCAGGCGAAAACCCGCAAAAACACACCGCAAACCAGCCGCAAACGGGTCTTAATATGTAGCGGAAAAACACCAAACCTGGCAACACCAGCCACCAGTGTCGCACCGCCGCCGCCGCATGCGTGACGCTGGCCATCAAAAAAATAAAAATAAAGCATGGAGGCGACAGCAGCATGTAGTAAGGCGTATGATCATTTAAATTCATTCATGTAACTTGTTTGTTGAACCTGCCTGGTCTATTTTCCCAGGATTCCAATATTCTGTTTTAGCATGTGGACAATGGAAAATTATTAAAATTTAAAAACGTTTTCACCTTAATGATTACTGTCCTGTTTTTCTTTGAATAATTCCTCATTAAAAAGACCATTCAAGCAGCACGCTTTGTCCTCATGTTCTTGAGAATGTACTGTAGGGTTGAAAGCTGCAGCTGCTACTAGTGTGGAGTGAATGGACAGCAACAAAGTATTAAAGCAACAATGGGGAAATGCTGTCCTCAATGCTAATGTAAACCCTGGTTGGATAAGGATTGAAAATTGATATGAAAATGAAATCTAACGCATAGCTTCATTGTTAAAACTGATAAAATAATTGCTGTCTGTGATTCTACTGTATATGGGCTGTGGCAATAATTTTGAAAAATAATAGCTCGCAGCAACATGGAAAAAAGAACTATGAACTAGTTCATTTTTGGAACTGTGAACTTAGTTCAAAATTTTGAAGTTTGAACTATGAACTGAACTAGTTCATTTTAAAATTTGTGAACTGAACTTTGAACTAGTTCTTGTAGAAAGTGAACTTTCCCAACACTGGTGATCGCATGGCACAGCCGTAAACTACAAATACAGTAAATTATAGACGAAACGTCTCCAGCTTGTAAACTGAGTCCAGATGCTTTTGCTTTAACCTTCTCTTCAAGATTACCTGGATGACTGAGAACCTTCACAGCTATGAATTCTTTGTCCTCTGACTATACTGTAAACAGCTTTTATTATAAATAATAGCTGCAAACATAATACCAAATTATTTATCCCCAACCAAAATATTATTTTATCAAACCATTGTTTTTGTATATTGGTTTTACACTGAAACTATACACAAAATTCTTTCCCAAATTACATTTTTTTTACGTTCATAGTCCGAACTGCTATGTGAATTTGTATGTGTTGACATATTGACGTATTGACGTATTGACGTATTGACACAGTATCCAAAAACCTTCTTGCACAGATTACAGTTCGCTACGTTTTCATCAATCGCTGTAAAATAACTCCACACCAAGCTCTGTTTTCTATCTGCCACCATGCTTCTTGTTTGTTGTTGCTGCTTTAGCTCCCACTTTGCACATTTACCGCTGTTAAGTCACATGGCAGTACATCAGTGTCTTGCTTACAGTTTACTGATAGCTTCACTGATAGTGACAGCTCTTTGGATCTCATATTGAGAGTTGACAGCAACAGTTTCCAAGTGCAAATAGCACACTTGAAATGAACATTCAAACCTTTTATCTGCTCCTTGTAAATGGGATAATGAAGGAATAACACACACCTGGCCATGGAACAGCTGAGCAGCCAATTGTCCCATTACCTTTGGTCCCTTTAAAAAGTGGGAGGCACATATACAAACTGTTGTAATTCCTTCACCGTTCACCTGATTTGGATGTAAATACCCTCAAATTAAAGCTAAACGTCTGCAGTTAAAGCACATTTTGTTCACACAGTTCGTTTTATTTAAAATCCAATTTGGTGGTGTATAGAGCCAAAAAGATTAGAATTGAGTCGATGTCCCAATATTTATGGACCTGACTGTAGATGTTGGAAGTCTGAAGCAGGGCATAGCGAGCCCAAAACTTCAAACCAGGGCTTGCGCAGAGGGCACACTGAGCTCACGCTCCAAAACTGGGAACAATGGTAACCACAAACACACTTGTAGGGGGACAAGCCAGTGGAAGCGTTAGGCAGTGTTCAAGTGAGCATATTCAAGCCATCTTACTGCAGAGCCCAGTCTTAAGAAGCTTGTTAACTCGTTCTGTCTATCCATTCATTTGAGGGTGATGGCTGGATAAGAAGCTTACTAGGAGATGACAGAAGGCTTTCCAAAACTGTGCTACAAACTGTGGGCCCTGGTCGGACAGCACATTCCTGGGAAAACCATACACTTAACAGATGTTAGAAGTGTCTGCAGTTTCCTTGGCAGAAGGTAACTTGGGCAATGGTATAAATCTGACCATTTTAGAACATCTGCCCACACTAGTAAGTACAGTGGTATTACCATTAGAGGTGGGTAATCCAAGGGGCGACGAGGCACAGACAAGGGATGCAGGAGCCTGGAGTCTGGAGAATTTGAGGACTTGTTGTGGAAACACACATTGTAGGCTGCAACAAATTCTGGCACATCTTTTTTCATGTTAGGCCACCAAAACTCTTAGTTCTAAACGGGGTTCTTTGCACACCAGTAAGACAGGAAACATTGGGGGAATGAGCCCACAAAATTACCTCCAGCTCAAACCAGGAGGAACAAGGAGACTATTGAGTGGTACATACTGAGGTACTTCAGCTCTACAAAGGGCATTCATAACTTTGCTCTCAATACTATAGAAGCTTGGTCAGACTAAACAGGAACTCTGCAAAATAGGAGAGCTGGAATCTGCATTACTGTCATGAGAGAAGAGCCTCGAACAAGGAATCAACCTTCAGATTTTCAGACCCTAGACGATACGACACAGTGAAGTTGAAACATGAGAAGAAAAGTGTCCACCTAGCTTCCAGGGACGTCTGTTTGTTGCCCTCCAATAGATTCCGCCACTCCTCCAACCCCACCTTAATCGCCTGGAAGTTCCCGGTTGCCCACATCATAGTTGCACTCTGATGAAGTAAGTTTCATGGACAGAAAAGCACTGGGGTGTAGAATGTCTG
>CM044549.2:5607451-5609951 GCA_024416835.2 Perccottus glenii | reverse complement strand
ACACACACACACACACACACACACACACACACACACACACACACACACACACACACACACACACACACACACACACACACACACACACACACACACACACACCTTGTATGTATGGCGGCGCCCTTACTCGAGGACCTTTTAAGGGGTTCCATGAGAGAAGCTTGGTGTGGGTTGGAACATGTATTTGAGGTCCTCAAATACATGTTCCACTCACACTCAAATTGAGGACACACTTAGTTCCACATAAACCATTAAAAACAGTTGCTAATCTGAATTGTTTGATTTATTTGTAAAAAGTTATGAGACTCTTTTCTCTCCATAGACACTACAGGGTGGCACTCTCTGAAATGACTGACTCTGTACTGGCCGTGACCCAAACAAGTCTAGTTACTGATATTTTCTTTAAAGGCTATTTTTAATTAGCACACAGCATTTTAAATTTGCTGAATGTACAATATAAAGGCACTGATGCAAAACTTGTGTTGAAGAATAAGTCTGGATATGATCTATCCAGTCCAGGAGCGGAACTCTGACTCAGAGCTGCTCCTATATGGATTTTATGATCTGATGATGTGTTTATAACAAGTCCCAAGTGAAGATGGAAGGGACCAGCAGCTATTTTTGGCTCTGCGGATGGAAAACCAACAAAATCCTGCTGTGAATGGGAACACCATGAGAGCAAGTCCAAAAAAAAAAACATGTGAAAAGACATATATAGAAAAATTGCCAAGGCCATTGCCCTATTACATGGTAAAACAATTTTTAAATAATGATTGCCATATTTAACGAACTATGTAGAAATTTGGGGGTCGACATGCAAAACTTACTTACAGCCTATATTTATTTGACAAAAAAAGGGCTTTCGTCACTGCAAAAAAAAAAAAAGTCGAATGATGGAAAATATTTGGTTAACACAACATCTGATTTGAACATACAGCTGATGTTACATATTTATCTTTGCACATTAATGTACAGTTTTATATTTTCCATTATTTAGACCCGAGCCGGTGATAACCGGAAGGGTCTATTATTTCTGATAGCGTCCGTTATTATTATTCTGCTCTTTGAGGGCAAATTTGACCCCCTGAACATGCACGAAAACTCAGGAAACTTTGCCCAAAATTCAAGCCCGGCGAAAAATTTATAGAAATGAAGTCCGGAAGACAAAATATATGAAAAAATGACTCAGTGGCGACCCCTAGAAAAGTCAAAATACATTGGCCTATGGAAAGTGAAAGTAACTTTTTTCCAACGTAGAAAAATGAAACTTGGTACATCCATAGAACACCTCAGGGCAAATATAAAAGTCTATGACAGCCACACCCTAAACTCAACAGGAAGTCCGCCGTGTGGGGTGGAACGCGCCACTAAAACCGCACTCCTCGCAAAAAATGATTCAACTCATCGTGTTTTTATCTAAATGGCCCCAAATTTGGTGAGTATCATCTAGACACATGTGCCAACCAAAGTTATAACTTTGTTGTAGATATCTTATCGGGGATGGGTGTGGCAAGCCTGTAACGAGGTGGCCATTTTTGTGAAAATAAATGTCTCTTAACTCTCAAACGCCTTCTCGGATCAAGTCGGACCCAAAAGGCGTTTGTGCACATTCATGACCTGAACACAAAAATATGTAAATAAACGGGTTATCTTTAGAAATGGCTCTCCAGCGCCCCCTACAAACTTATAATGGGACCCAAGAATTTAGTTTGTCATAGAGACATGAAATTTGGTACACACATCTCTTATGTCATGACGAGCATAAAAGCCAACCACCCCTATCTATAAATGTGTTACCATAGCAACGCCCCAAATATGTGGACAAAGTCAATGGGAAGTGAAAATTTTAGTTTATCATAAGCAAATGAAACTTGGTACACACATCCAGTATGGGCTTATGAACAAAAAAGCCAATGGTGACCACCCCCTATCCATAAATGTGTTGCCATAGCAACGCCCCAAATATGTGGACAAAGTCAATAGGAAGTGAAAATTTTAGTTTGTCGTAAGCAAATGAAACTTGGTACACACATCCAGTATGGGCTTATGAACAAAAAAGCCAATGGTGACCACACCCTATCATACACGAGAAGGCGGCCATTTTGAATTGAATATCTGATTTGCCTTAGAATACACCTCTCTTTTAAAAAAACAGTACTTTGTTTTTCTCGCCTTAGCCCAAGCATAATCTATTATTTTCAAAAGTTCAGACAGCTCCCAGGAAAACCAGGGATTGTGGAGGCCTTTAACTCTAAATTACAAGGTGGTGTAGCAGACCCCAGCAGTAGCACAGGCCCGAGGTGATGAAGCAGGATCCAGCCAGAAGAAGATTCAAGCAGTAGCACAGGCCTGGTTATTTGACATTACTGTGAAGTTTACGCTTTAAAGCACAAAATGCAATCCTCCGAGTACATGATTCCCCGCGGTCTCAAGGGAGGCGAGGGTCTTTATCGCCGCTTGCGGCTTTAATTATTCTTGTTTCTACGTCTTATTTGTTACA
>CM044549.2:5574951-5579951 GCA_024416835.2 Perccottus glenii | reverse complement strand
CAAGATCTCTTAAGAAAAGGGCCCATGTGAAGAAGCTAGGGTTGTGCTCCAAGTGTTTGAGGCCCCACCCCAAGGATGGTAAAGGATGCACACTCAGATACCTCTGCCCAAAAGTAGACTGTCGGAAAGGAGGGGTGTCGGACCACAATTACCTTCTGTGTCCTAAGCCACCGACTCCAAAGAAGGACTACAGCAGTGAGGAGCAGAGTACCATAAAAAAAAGGAGGAAAGAAACTTGGCCTAACCAACAAACAAGAGGAGTTTCCGGCAGAACTTTCTCCAGAACAAAGAGAGAAATATAAGAATGCATTCTCAAACAAAATATCATCAACTGTATGTGCCAAGGCTGGAGATGCACTGCAAGAACATCCAGTGGTGATGATGCTGATGGAAGTGACGACAAACTCGGGTTGCCTTATTGGCTCCCTAATCGACCTCGCATCTGATACCAATTATATCACCAATGAAACTGCCGATCGACTTGGACTGTGCGGTGAGAACATCAGGCTTATAGTCCATGGAATCGGGGGAATGAAGAAGACTGTTCTGACCAAAAGATATTCCCTGCGGCTGAAGGTGAAGACATCCAAGGGAAAAGTGGCAGAGCATAGAATTCTCTGCTATGGCCTGGAAAACATCGCCGAAGTGACTCAATCAGTCACTGCCGAGCAACTGCAGAAGTTTTTCCCAAATGTACCCAGAGACGAACTGGTCCGTCCCACAAAGATTGACCTTCTTATCAGTCATCGGGAAGGTCGTCTTGTTCCCCAGCCAATCAGGATTGTGGAAGACCTCGTTCTCTGGGACGGTCCCCTAGGAAAGACCGTTGGGGGAACCCATCCCGATCTCATTGAGACAGTTGACATGGCCGTGTACTGCTCCGAGACTCACCTTGCGAGAACCATGAGATCAGCCTCGATGGCGTATAAAGAGACCATCATACCTCGGGAAGAGGAAGGAAATGCGCTTGTCCGGAGCACAGCAACAGCCAACAAAGACGTCTTCGAGTGGTTCAGGTGGGACAGCATCGGAGCTGCGTGCAGTCCTCAATGTGGCGGCTGCAAGTGTGGTAGGTGCCCCTGGAGGAAAAGAAATGACCCTTAAGGAAGAGCGGGACCTGGAAAAGATAAAAGAATGCCTAACATACGTGCTGGCGGACAAACACAGCAACTCTCCCCACTGGGACGCAGCTTATCCCTGGAAGACAGACCTCACAGCACTGCCAAACAATCGGCAGGCAGTGGAGGCGACCTTCAGAAACACTGAGAAACGTCTGGAGAAAGATCCTGTGTGGAAGGCTGCATACAAAGAACAAATACATGAAATGGTTTCAAGAGGGGCTGCTGCAAAACTCACAAGGAGGAAATTAACAACTGGGAAGGACCTAAATGGTACATCAGCCATCTGGTTGCACTGAACCCTCACTCCTCCTCAACCCCTGTGAGAATTGTGTGGAATAGTAGCCAAGAGTTCCGAGGCATAAGTCTAAATGATCTCCTTCACAAGGGTCCTGATGTACTCAATCCCATCAGAGGTGTCCTTCTGAGGTTCAGGAGTGGACTCCATGCCGCACTGGGTGATGTACAAAAGATGTATAACTCAGTGTGGCTGAAAGATGATGAAGTTCACCTCCACCGCTTTCTCTGGAGAGACTACCCTGAGGACAACATTGAGGAGTTTGCAGTCGTCAGAGTAAATATCGGCGATAAACCCGCAGGATGTATTGCCCAAGTTGCAATGAAAGAGACAGCCAACCTTCCTCAGTTTGCTGATATGATTGAAGAACGGCTCTGACTGAGGACAGCTATGTGGATGACATCCTGACATCACATGATGACCTCAAGACACTGGAGAGGATCACCAAAGGGGTGGAGGAGATTTTGAGAGCGGGAGGCTTCTTCCTGAAACCATGGGTTCTGTCACGCCAAAGTGGGAGGAGTGGAGCCCCTTCTGAAACAACTGTACCCACGACCCTCGTACTGCCCAACCAAATGCATGATGGGGAGAACAAAGCGCTTGGGGTCGGTTACGAACCTGAGACAGACAAGCTCCGGTTGTTAACTTATATCAACTTCTCTAAGAAAAGAGGGAAAATGAGGACAGGATTTAATCTGAGCATGGAGGATGTCAGGAAGGAACACCAAATCCCTTACCCGACGATACTTCTCAGCCAGATTGCCGCATTATACGACCAGGTTGGTCTTGCCTCACCAGCCAAACAGAAGGGAGTGATGTTGGTACGAGAATCATTCCAGGAAGCTGGCAAGGACAACCCATCTAAAGACACATGGGATGCCCCTCTCTCACTGAAACTTAGAGAAGCCGCAATAACGCTCTTTGAAGAATTTGTGAGACTTGGCCAGGTAAGGTTTGAGAGAAGCCTCACGCCTCCTGGAGCCATAGGCCCACCGACAGGGATCACGTTCTCAGATGGAAGCGAATCCTCCTATGGAGCCGTACTCTACCTGCGGTGGGAAATCCGAGACAAGGTTGTAATGAAGTTGGTGGAATCCAAGGCTAAACTCACCTCTCGACCAAAAAGGAGATGTGATCAAAGCAGAACTCTGTGGCGCGGTCTTACCCGCCTAAAAAGTATTTTGAGAAGCACTGCCACATTAAAGTTAAGCAATGGATTCACTTTGTGGACAGCCAAACAATCCTGGCAGCCATCCAAAAGGACAGCTACGGCTTCCAGACCTTTTTCGCAAATCGAATCGGTGAGATTCAGAAAGCCGGACATGTGGAAGATTGGAGGTGGATTGAAGGCAGACGAAACATTGCTGACATTCTTACCAGAGGTGCAACTCCGGAGGAACTTGATGAAGGGTCAGAATGGCAGCAAGGCCCTGAGTTCCTGAAATGGCCTAAGACCGACTGGCCTATGAAGATGGCCAGTGAGATTACACCCTCTGCTGCTGAAGATGTGGGAAAACTTCAGCGGAAAGCCTTCTCAGCTATGATTACCAGGGCCCAGTCAAAAGAAAGAACTGACCTTAACGGGCCTGACATCAAGGCGGACCTCAGACATGGAGTCAACAGTAGATCGACATCACCAGCTGTCCCGGGTGCAACATCAGTGGCAGACAGACAGAGAAGGCCCTGGGCGATTGGTTTGGTTTCGCCTTGTGGAACCTCAACGCTTCAGTTCTCTGTCTAAGCTGTGTGGTTCCGTAGCCTGGACTCGAAGGGCTGCAGAAACCTGGCTGAGAAAATGCCAGGCACCTGACTCATCAAAGTGGGAGGCAAACTGCTCTATCCTGTCAACTGAGGAGAGAGCGCAATCTTTCCAAGACCTGGTCCTCGCAGCCCAAGATGGCAGTCAGTTCCTGGACACAACACTGAACCGCTTGGTGGTCCACAAAGACGAGAGCACAGGAATCCTTCTCTGTGGAGGACGAATCCAGTCCTGGAAAGAAGATGGAACAGCTGTTCCTTTAATTCCATTTCGTTCATGGCTCGCAACACTACTGTCAAGAGAAGCTCATGACAAGAACCATGAAGGTGTTGCTGCCACGCTTCTGCACACAGGAGGAAGGCATGGATTGTGCAAGGTCGGAGGATAGTAAAGAAAGTTGCAAACAACTGTATTACATGTCGCAAACTGAAAGGGAAGATGTGCCAGCAGATGATGAGTGATCTGCCGCCAGAACGCTCACAGCGCTAACCCATTTGAGTATACCACACTAGACCTCTTTGGCCCCTTTGAAATCAAGGATGCTGTCAAGAAAAGAACAGGAAAAAAAGTTTGGGGCATAGTATTCTGTTGCATGGCATCAAGGGCAGTCCATGTGGACCTCGTTGACGACCAATCATCTGAAAGCTTTCTCCAAACTTACTCCCGCTTTGTAGCATTGAGAGGCAATCCCAAAAATTGTGGTCAGATAGAGGAACCAATTTCATTGGAGCTAAACCTGCCCTACAAGACTTGCATAGGTACTTAGCTACCTTACGGAAGCATCCATAGAGGACAAAGCCGCCAAGAATGGGACAGTGTGGGCATGGAACTTTCATCCGGCTGACGCACCTCATTGCAACGGATTCATGGAAGCTGCAGTTAAGCTCATAAAGGGCTCTCACTAGCCTCGGAGGGACAACAAGCTCGCTCACCTGGGGTGAGCTCCAAACCCTCTTCTACCAGGCAGCTAACCTCACAAATGAAAGGCCGATTGACGCCAGGGCACAAGAACAAGAAGACTCTATAGAGTATTTGACCCCAATACTCTGCTTCTCGGGAGGACCAGGCAAGGGGAGATACAGGAGGAATTGACTTGTGCACCCATCCCTGGCGCCGTCTCAGATCCATCCAGATTGGTGTGGATATGTTCTGGAAGAAGTGGAGTGAACTGGCCGGACCTAACTTATTCATTCGCCAAAGTGGCACCAGACCCAAAGAAATGTAGCGATAGGTGACATTGTTTGGATTGCTGATCAAAACGCACTGCGAGGGCAATTCCGGCTCGGACGGATCCAGGCTGTGTACCTGACAAGAAAGGACTTGTGAGAGACGCAGACGTTAAGACGTGTGCAGGCCCCTGCCTCCTTATAGTTGGGCAACTGAAGAGGAATACTCAGCAGTTGACGCCAGTCATCCTACGGCGAGACGTGAGGAGA
The DNA here is from genome assembly GCA_024416835.2 of Perccottus glenii. Lineage (NCBI taxonomy): Eukaryota > Metazoa > Chordata > Actinopteri > Gobiiformes > Odontobutidae > Perccottus > Perccottus glenii. The sequence continues at coordinate 5,575,340 of CM044549.2, read as the reverse complement.
CTGGTAGTCCTCATCCCTGTGGAAGACCAGTGACTCCTAGACCTCGTCTTTTCGGCCACCAGTTCTCCAGGCGCTGCCTAAACACCCAAACCCCCAATTCTGAAGGCATTACCTCAGGATACCTCTTTCTCTCTCTTTCTCTCTTTCTCTCTCACTGGTTGGTATGCTTCTATGCTGCCTTCACCACCACTTGCACCATATGACCAAACCTGGCAGAACACCACACATCTGTCAGGGGAGGTGCCTGAACAATGACAATGGTGTCCTATTCTTCATGGAAAAAAAAAAAAAAAATGTATATATTATGTGGTGTAATGTTTTGCCTGTGACCGCCTTTAATCACATGATCAGTCGGTCAAGTGGGAGGTGTTGCGTTCACTATGTCACGG
>CM044549.2:5559951-5569951 GCA_024416835.2 Perccottus glenii | reverse complement strand
TTTGAGTGCATGGTAGGTGGAAAAACGCTGTATAAAATCCATGCCATTTGCCATGCCATTATATCTGGAAAGTTAAGTTTATTCCATTTATGTCTTTCATGTCCAACTCCAAAGTAGGCCTGGTCACTGACTTTATCTAATTGACTGTATTAATTGCTGTGTATCAGCTGCTGTTGAGAGGAAGTAGTTTTTTGTGAAATCAAATAAGCAGCAGTCATTTTCTGCCTCCGCCAAAAAAGTGGTTTCAAATTTTGAAAGAATTTCAGGAAGTGTAGAGTAGCTTCTTACAGTAACTTTGCTACAGCGGACCTGTGTGTATACAGTAGTTTTGCCTCACTATTGGAAGTAAACAAGATGCATATGTAAGTCAAGACTTAAACATGAAGATGTGTTTAAGGTCCAGGACAGAGCAGCGCTGAAAGAGAGCACAGGATTTACAGAGACTGGGTCTTTATCTGAGTCTGCAGACACAGTCTCGTTGGGGCCCTTGGATGTTGGGGGCCCTAGGCAATTGTCTACTCTTGGCTAATGGTAAGCCCGCCAATGGGCTTGTCTGAATTATTAGTATTTTTATATAAGTCTGCTCTTCTGATATTAAATAGAAGAAGGACTTAAAGATAACTGTTGCTGATACATGTGCAGAATGAGCTGCAGAATGTGCTGCAGAATGAGCTGCAGAATGAGCTGCAGAATGAGCTGCAGAATGTGCTGCAGAATGAGCTGCAGAATGTGCTGCAGAATGAGCTGCAGAATGTGAGGCAGAATGAGCTGCAGAATGAGCTGCAGAATGAGCTGCAGAATGTGCTGCAGAATGAGCTGCAGAATGAGCTGCAGAATGAGCTGCAGAATGTGCTGCAGAATGAGCTGCAGAATGAGCTGCAGAATGTGCTGCAGAATGAGCTGCAGAATGAGCTGCAGAATGAGCTGCAGAATGAGCTGCGGTTGCCTCTGTAAGCCTGTACAGTCATGTAAATGAGAAGGTTTCGGGATCGAAACTTCCGCCCTGTTTACGTGAACGTAACGTAATGTCTATGCCCGTGTACCTGGTTCTGACCTTCTGATTTGCCGCCATAAATAAACTAAGCAACGCAAAGTTGAAAATGAATCCTGCGAACACAAAGTCAGGCACCCAGCGCACTTGAAACCGGCAGATTCTTCTTTGGGTGTTGTTTGTTTGTGCTCGTACAAGATTGTGCACAGTGAACGCAGGTTTGCACGACACTGGATGCAGTACCGCTAACGCTAGGGGTGGCACACTAGTAAAAAATTCTAGATCTTTTGAAATGCTCATTTAAACAATAAATTAAACAATCAAAGAGATTTGTTATGCATTATAACGCAATCCAATAACTAAAATTAAAATGAATTAATAAACGTCATTTAATCTGAAGTCTTAAGGAAAAAACTGTTACTACTACTTAAACTGTTAAAAAAGTTAAAAAGTTTAAAAAAAGTTTTGTTTTTATGAGAAAAAGAAATGGGGAAAATGTGTTTCAATTAAAAAAAATTATAATTAAATTTTTCATTTTTTGTAATTATCTGCCTCAAAAAGACTCTTGCGTTGAAGACCAAGGATGTCGATTTTTTATTTTCTTTGGCCTGAGAGATTGGGAAAAAATTCAGTCTCTAACTAATATCAATGGTGTTGTTTGTAAACTCTGTGCAGGCCCCTCAGAACTCTGCAGTTTAAGTAGAAGAGAGCATTCTGCTCTGCTGTGTTTCACCACATTTACATTTACATTTAGTCATTTAGCAGACGCTTTTATCCAAAGCGACTTACAAGTGAGGAAAACAATGGAAGCATTTTTAACAACACAAGGAACAAAAAACACAAGTGCACAAAAAACTAGTCAGTTTAAACCCAGCACAGCATACAAAGCTAAGGATAAGAAAGATTTTTTTTAAATTAATTTATTTTTTTTATAGAGAAGGAATCAATAGAAAGGAAGTAGAACTCAGTGTTTGTCAGTCAGCTGTTGATGGAAGAGATGTGTTTTCAGGCGTTTTTTAAAGATGGCTACAGAATCTGCTGATCTTGTAGCAGCAGGTAGATCATTCCACCAATGTGGAACAGAGCCAGAGAAGGTAGAGGGATTTTTTAACTTTTTGGGATGGTAATAATAATATAAAATAATCTTTATTTTTATATAGCGCTTTTCCACCTCAAAGCGCTTTACATACATTAAGCTAAATACCAGTGTTAAAGATCACTCACTGGAGGCAATGTAGGTTAAGTGTCTTGCCCAAGGACACAACGACAGTATGTGGGGAGTTATGTTATGATGTTTTGGGATGTTTCGAGCGGGGATCGAACCTCCTACCCGCCGGTCGAAGAACAGCCGCTCTACCCACTGAGCTACTGCCGTTCATTTGCAGAGCGCAGGGATCTGGTAGGAACGTAGGTCTGTATTAGTGAGTGAAGATATGAGGGTGCAGAACCAGTGGTGGTCTTGTAGGTCAAGAGCATAGCTTTGAACTTGATGCAGGCGTCAACAGGAGCCAGTGTAACCTAATGAATAGAGGAGTTACGTGCGCTCTCTTCGGTTCATTAAAGACCACTCTTGCCGCTGCATTCTGGATCAGCTGCAGAGGTTTGGTTGTGCAGGCAGGGAGTCCAGCCAGTAGAGCATTGCAATAATCCAGTTTGGACAAGACAAGAGCCTGGACTAGAATTTGTGTAGAGTGCTCTGATAGGAAAGATCTAATTTTCCTAATGTTGTAGAGGATGAATCTACAGGACCGGGTGGTGCTGGCAACATGACTTGTGAAGTTTAGTTGGGAATCACAAGCAGTTCTGTTTTTGCAAGGTTCAAGGTGCAGGTGATGGTCCTTTTTCCAAAGTGAGATGTCACTCAAGCATGTCGATATACAAGCAGAGACCGTCGGATCGTCATGTTGAAATGACAAATGGAGTTGACTGTCATCCGCCAGGATCTCAAATGGCTGAAGTATGGTGTTAATTCTGAAAGAAATAGAATAATAAGCTCATAAAAACTGAATTTTTACAACAGTTTTAAAACAGAGCTAAGTTAATTCTGTATAGTACCTTAATATTTATGTATGAATAGTAAATATATCTATAATAAGAATGACTACATCAGAAACACCTAAATCCAGATTAAACAGAGACCATCTTTGGAGTCTCTGCAGTGTGTGATGTTTTGAGGCACAATTTCTACTCTTTCAATTATTTTATTAGATAATTATTATAGCTATATAATACAGAATAATGACTCATTGCCATTAGAAAATAATATATGGACATCTTATATGAACGCTAATGGGGTCAGGTGGGGGTTGCTGCGGATAATAATAATATAAATCATCTTTACCTTTATTTATTATTTTTTTATTTAACTTTTATTTAACCAGGATAGTCCCACTGAGATTACAAATCTCTTTTGCAGGGGAGTCCTGGCCCCATGTGTGTTTGGGGGGGATTATTGTACATGTTTTTGGTGGTAGGGGAAACCGGAGTACCCGGAGGAAACCTACACAGACACAGGGAGAACATGCAAACTCCATACAGAAAGGCCCTGCCCTGGATGGGAATCGAACCCAGGACCTTCTTGCTGTGAGGCAGGCGTGCTAACCACTACCAAGGGTTACCAAGGAAGCATTAATAAATATGCCATTAATGATGAAACAATGTTTTTTTTTTGTAGTTGCTAAAATATAATTTGAACATACAGTATATTATTCAAGACTAAAGTTTCAGTAAAATCTTCTGCTGTAATGCTCTTTTGTTTTTGCTCCCTGAAGGATAGAGGTCAGAGTGATGGGGAGCGTCCTGTGCGGTAGGGTTTGAGGGCAGCTTGCTAAGGGGAACTAATTGTTTTTAGATGCGGCAACCTGAGTGGTGCTTCGGAAGCAGGACCAAGAGGAGACAAGGCAGAGACAAGGCAGAGACAAGGCGGACACAGGCCATAAATCAGGTCAGAGCGGATATTCACTTTCCACATGGAGCTGACCTTTTCTCTGTCTGTCAGCCCTCACACACACTCTCTCACACACACACACACACACACGCACGCACGCACGCACACGCGCGCAGACGATGGTAGAGAAAAAGGGAATAATGGTAAGTTTAGTTTTGACAATAAAATACTCTTTCTCCAAGTACAATAAAATAGTTTATTTTGAAGCAATTGTCCCTGTCCTAATAATTGTGCACACAAGGGTGCGGTGGTTTATCCTGTGAAGTTTAAATTATACCTGCCTTTTGAGAGGCTCTCAGAAAAACAAACCACTCAATGAGCCTGAGGTAATGTAGACGGAGGGTCAGCCTTCGCACCAATATCATTACCATACACCCCCCCAGCTCACACACAGCCCATTGTCTGTGCAGGGCTTATTAGTGCCACATAAACAGAGTTTGTCCAGAAGTGACCTTAATTAAGTGCCCAGAGCCATTAACTGCAGAGTGCCCGGGCTAAGAGCCATCCATCCATACATGTGAATGTGTGTTTTTATCATAATGGCTTTGCTGAGGTGTGTACAGAATTCTAACAACTCACCCAAATGGATAAATAGGCAGTTAACTCTGAAGAGGAATGCTTTAGATAAGTTACTTATTGTGAACAAGAGCAAACACAGAGCAAAGGCACAGGCTAGTTTAAAGGCACACACCTCCCACTCTGTCCCCACTGTGCAAGAATACTCTTAGGTTAGATGTGTCCCCACTGAAAGAATACTCTTAGGTTAGATGTGTCCCCACTGAGCCAGGATACTCTTAGGTTAGATCTGTCCCCACTGAGCCAGGATACTCTTAGGTTAGATGTGTCCCCACTGAGCCAGGATACTTTTAGGTTAGATGTGTCCCCACTGAGCCAGGATAGTCTCATGTTAGATGTGTCCTCACTGAGCCAGGATAGTCTTAGGTTAGATCTGTCCTCACTGAGCCAGGATAGTCTTAGGTTAGATGTGTCCCCACTGAGCCAGGATAGTCTCATGTTAGATGTGTCCTCACTGAGCCAGGATAGTCTCAGGTTAGATGTGTCCTCACTGAGCCAGGATAGTCTTAGGTTAGATCTGTCCCCACTGAGCCAGGATACTTTTAGGTCAGATTTGTCCCCACTGAGCCAGGATAGTCTCAGGTTAGATATGTCCCCACTGAGCCAGGATAGTCTCAGGTTAGATATGTCCCCACTGAGCCAGGACCCCTCAAGTTAGATGTGTCCCCACTGAGCCAGGATAGTCTCAGGTTAGATGTGTCCCCACTGAGCCAGGATACTATCAGGTTAGATATGTCCCCACTGAGCCAGGAAACTCTCAGGTTAGATCTGTCCCCACTGAGCCAGGATACTTTTAGGTCAGATGTGTCCCCACTGAACCAGGATAGTCTCAGGTTAGATATGTCCCCACTGAGCCAGGATACTCTCAAGTTAGATGTGTCCCCACTGAGCCAGGGTAGTCTCAGGTTAGATCTGTTCTCACTGAGCAAGGATAGTCTCAGGTTAGATCTGTCCTCACTGAGCCAGAATACTCTCAGGTTAGATCTGTCCACACTGAGCCAGGATACTCTCAAGTTAGATGTGTCCCCACTGAGCCAAGGTAGTCTTAGGTTAAATCTGTCCCCACTGAGCCAGGATAGTCTTAGGTTAAATCTGTCCCCACTGACCCAAGACAGTCTCAGGTTAGATCTGTCCCCGCTGAGCCAGGAAAACACTCTCAGCTCTCAGTTTAGGCCTGGCTTAGTCCTGTTTTTTTGATGGTTTAGTCTTAGTTTAGTCCTGGGTTAGTCCTGGTCTGAGCACAGTTGGAAGCGTGGGCCTGGGCACAGCACGGATGAACTGGGCCTATTGTGAGTGCACCCTTTGTCTTGGTTTGGTCTTGAATTTACTCTTAGTTAAGTCCCAGTTTAATGGTTTATTATGAGTCTAGTTATTTATAATAAATTTCAAAACTACACTTTCCAACAGACTAGTAAACTACACTGTAGTGTCAGAGCTCAATAGCTGCTCTTCATATTGCTCAGTTTCAAAAACACTCTGATGCTAAAGTTCTTAAGGGCTCAGCCTGGCACGGCACTATAGCCCAGTTTGAACGGAAGTTAAAACAACTTTGTGTTAATTCAATACTAATGATTCTGCTCTGTACGTTACTAACTAACTTTTTGTTTGATGGAATGTGCAAAAATCTTTAATTCTACAAAGTAAAGTTTTCTGGTGGTAGTATTAATTAAAATCTTTGATATAATGACTTCCTCTAGTAAACACATGGTATGCCAGCTGTAGTTCAGACAGTGTTCAGACAGATGGGTGCAGGCTCAGTTGTCTTTACGGCTATTGTTATTGCTGATGCGCCTGTAGCTAATGGATTCTCACCCCGCTCAGTCATTAAGAGCTAAACCCAGGTCACAGGGTCAAAGGTTGCTGTTATTTCTTTGATGTGACCCTGACATCCAGGGAGGAAGAGGAAGACCATTCTTCATGCGTTAATGGAAAAACATGGCTCTCATAAACAGCCATATCTGAGCAGCTCAAACTCCACTCAGGAGGAACAGGCAGTCAGGCTGCTCTCAGCTCACACATGTTGAAAAGGTTGAACCCCAGAATTCAGCTTTTGTGGTATATGTCACAATGTTATTAATATAAAATAAAATAACAGGGGTGCACGTGGCAGAGTGGTTAGCACTCCTGCCTCACAGCAAGAAGGTCGTGCAAGATGGCCGACTCCGGTCTTTCTGTGAGGAGTCTGCATGTCCTCCACGTCTTACTGTGGGTTCTCTCCGGGTACTCCGGCTTCCTCCCACCGTCCAAAGACATACATGTGCAGGTCAATTGGCAACTCTAAAGTGTCCCTAGTGAATGAATGTGAGAGTGTATGGTTGTCTGTCACTGTCTGTCTCTAAATGTCAGCCCTGCGACTAACTGGCCACTGTCTAGGGTGTACCCCGCCTCAGGCCCAAAGCTGCTGGGATAGGCTCCAGTCACCCGCGACCCCTAACGGGACAAAGCAGTAGAAAATGAATGAATGAATGAATGAATGAATAAAATAACATTTCTATACTGTCAGGCCACAAAGTGTGTATATAGTATGCAGTTGTGCTAATAAGTTTACATACCTGGCAGGGGTTGGAATTTTTTTGGGGGCCATTCATCAGAGAATATGAATGATAACACAAAACCTTTTCTTTCACTCATAGTTAGTGTTTGGGTGAAGCCATTTAGTGTCAAACAACTGTGTTTACTCTTTTTAAATCATAATGACGACAGAAACTACCCAAATGACCCTGTTCATGCCCCAGTTCTTATTACTGTGTATTGCCACCTTTAACATCAATGACAGCTTGAAGTCTTTTGTGGTAGTTGTGGATGAGGCTCTTTATTTTCTCTGATGGTAAAGCTGTCCATTCTTTTTGGCAAAAAGCCTCCAGTTCCTGTAAATTCTTGGACTGTCTTGCATGAACTGCACATTTGAGATCTCTCCAGAGTGGCTCAATGATACTGAGGTCAGGAGACTGAGATGATCAGTCCAGAACCTTCACCTTGTGGCATTTGCATATTAATGAACTATGTAGCCCACTTTTCTTCAAGTGCCTCCTTATTGTGCATCTTGAAACAGCCACACCACTTTTTAAAGAGAATCCTGTATTTTAGCTGAATTTATTTGTGGGTTTTTCTTTGCATCCCGAACATGTGAAGATGGTTACCTTTAGTAGACATTCAAACCCATTTGTGACAACTTGTGTGCATGTTATCAGGCCATAATCACCAGGGTATGAACTTTTGACCAGGGTCATTTGGGAAGTTTCTGTTGTCATTATGATTTAAAAAGAGTAAACACTCTTTATTTGACAATAAATGGCATGACTTCACCCAACCACTAACTATAAGTAAAAGAAAAAGTTGTTGGGTTATCATTCATATTCTCTGAAAAATGGCCAAAAAAATAAATCACAAATCCTGCCAGGATATGTAAACTTATGCATATACATATATATATCTATGAGTACAACCAAAAAATACTCAGATCAGTGCAAGGGACAATCTGTATAATCTACTTAAATTTTTTTCTGCAAAATGTTTTTATTCAAAAGTGTCCGCTCTCTGTCTGATGGTTCTGTAGACTACTTCCACTTCCAAGGACTGTGAGCTTCTTCAAAATTGTGTAGGCCTACATTTGAAAGGTTTTGAAAACTGAATGAAAGCCTTTTGCTGCTAAGACAAAAACAATAAAAAAAGTGTTGATATTTTGTGAAAACTTTGATAGCTTGACTAAGAATCACATTAAAATTTTGTTCAGTGAAACAGATTTGTAGAGAATTGTTCTCACTCAGGTGTTTTGAAAAAATGTCACAAAACAATGACATTTATCATAACTGTCCAGAGTTTTGAGAAAGTTTAGAGAAACACTTTCCTCAACTAAGAAAAACTGTAAAACTTCTTTATATGAAAACAAACACATGTTCAAAAATAACTTCAATCTTTACATCCCTGATATTCTTAATTTCTTTAAAGCATTACACATGTAAGGAAAAACATGAGCGTTTATTTTAATATCCAAACTAATTAAAAGTTAATCTCACTTTTTCCCCCTATAGATATAGGTTTTATAATTAACCTTAATAATTATTCCATCTGCAAATATATTTTGTTTCTAGTCAAAAATTTCTGTTGTGTATTAATAATGGACATTGTTATGTGTGAGCTCAGACTGATGAAATATAACAGAATATGTCATTTATGAGTACATGCATAACTAAACTTTTAGGTAATACAATAATTTTAAGATAATAATATTTTGTTTGCTTAATAGATAACTGCATTGTATATGTATTGTATGTATATAAATAGTGTATATGTTTTCACAGATCAGCCCCCACAACCTTTAACAGAATACTGCAGTAGAAGGTAATACATTCTCAAATTGAGTGTTTGTGGGATGTGTTCAATAGTGTGGTTTTAAAAATGTGGATAAGGAGGTAATTATGAGGTGGGAGGTGTTTTAACACAAACATCTCTTTTCATACACCAGGTAAAGGTAGGAGTGGGCTAAACTTACGTCAACCTAATCTGAGGTCTGAGGAAACAAGTCATTTTTTACCTGTAGCCAAGAGCTCAGTGATGCAGCAGTGAAAGTTGGCTACATTATTGCTACAAATATAGCAATAACGTAGCCCTATTACGAGGGTGATTCAAAAAACAAAACAAAACAAAACAAAAAAAACATAGACCCTGTTAAAAAGACTCCCATTAACATTTTTGGGGATAAACTGCCATAGCTGGATAAATCTATATATTTTTTTATAAATTTTTTCATAGATTCATGTTTCCACCAAATGACACCATTTTCCCATATATGAGAGTTAGAGTTCAAAATGGGCCAATGGCTCCATAAATAGGTGCATATATTATCATGCCTGTAGAGACAATTTAATTAAGAACTAAATGATATGGATGTATTTTAAGGATGTCATAATGCGGTGTGTGTGTTAAGAAATTGTGAGTGTATGCGTGGTGCACATCCAAAATGTTGTCCTTAGAAATGCATATTACAGGTCCAAACAAGTTTAATCGATAACATGCACAAAGTTCAAAGCTTCTGCACTCATCAAAGCCTAATCATACATCCACAATACATCTCAGACTTTGTTATAATAATTTTTATTATTATAATTGTTTATATTGTTTATAGTTACTGGGTGCTACAGGTCTTGTCAAATCATGTCATGTCCTCCATGCTAGTCCAAGCATGGAGTAGACATAACTGGAGACATGGTTTGCCACGGGACTTCTGCACCTGGAGCTGGGGCCTTGGGGAGGGTATACACCTCTCTCTGACAGCCCCCACTGCAGTGATATAAAATCTCATGTTTTGTTTACTTCCGTAAGCAAACCTCACTCTGTACTTTTGATATATGCATGTCTGCTTTGCTTCTTCTTGCAAGAATAAAACCTGGCCATTCGCTTTTTATATATACTCTGTCTACGTACGTGTCTCTCTGGATAACATAAGGATAAAGAATTCTTATAACAGACTTACGGACATCTAAAAC